>SKCR01044514.1:0-102541 GCA_019454045.1 Zanthoxylum bungeanum | reverse complement strand
GATGATTGTGATTGTGGACGTGGTTGCTTCGCCGGCGAAGGCTTGGATGCTTGATCCACCGATGGGGTTTCAAGTGGTTTCCGTGCATGTGTTGCCGAGGATAAGTAATACTAGTACTAGGACTTGAATTCTGTACAGAGCCGATCTTTATACATAGTTTTTTTTTTACCATTTAGTTATTGAATAAGAATTTATATGTAATTGAATAATAATCGTTCATTATTATTAATACACGTATGATAAAATGATATAAGAACAAATTTAAAACAGCTCAACACATTTCAATATTGAATCCAAATGTTCCTAATATTATTGTTGAATGACACATTTACAAAGTGGTTCTTTACTCATAAATATAAGAGTGTTGAAGTAATAAAATAATCTGGTAAGTCCGGGATCGATACACAGAGAATAAATTTACTAAAACAAAATAACAATTCGAGTGAAATAAAAATATTGGATTTGTTTGAAGTGATGAAAAATTTTAAATTGAACTACAATAATAAATTAAAATGTTGAGATTAAGAGATCCACTCTTAATATTTCAAATATAGAGAAATCTTACTTTTTATAATATATAAATTGTCATTATTACCCAGTTAATTTACTTCAGGAATTAATTATGTCAAAACGTATAAAACCAGCCATAAAGGCGGTGATAACAAAATTTGTCAATAATTAATCCAGATTTAAATTACTTATCCAGATTTCAATTTTATATATTATAATATAAATAATATTAATCTATATTCTCATATTAAGAGCTTCACTCTATACCCTAGCAGGATGAAATTAGCTACTAATGATTTGAAGAAAAACATGCATAATTTTATTATTGACAGAAAAAGAAATTATAAGAAAATTTAAAAAATAAAACACATAAAATACTCTCTCCCAAATTTTACAAGAGAACTTTGAAAGAAAGCACGAAGAAAAATGAGAGTTGATCACCTCTATTTATAGTATAAATGTTCATCTCTCAATTATTAATTACAACTTTCCAAATCAAATACAAACAACAAACTTTTACTAATTTATTTTTTCCTTTTTATTTTTCTGGCTTTTTTTTTTTTTTGTTGTTGATAATTTTGGAAACATGATCACAATCCACCTGAAGTAGATTTTTTTTTATTTTTTTACTTTATTTTCTAATAATTAAAATTACATGCAACACACATTGACGTTTTCACCAATTTTGACCTCGCAAATCTCAGAACTAGAAATTCTTGTGAACATTAAAATTGTAGATATTTGAGTCTTCTTTCACCTGGAACTGAAATCGTCTCAATCCGATATCAGAGTAAAATAGTATGGCCAAATTACGAAAATTTTGTAAAGTTGGAATTTCCGAAATTGTACACTGTTGGAATACCTTCCAAGTTTCTGGCCTCCAAAACCCAAATGTCATGTCCATTTTTCTAGTTATGCATCCAAGATATTATTTCACCTATATGAGAATAAAGATCACAATAAAAATATATATAAAAATTTAATTATTATTGTATAAATGTGCTAAATTAAAGGGAATGATTAGTTTCTCTTTTATTAAGTGTACATTTTTTAATGTACATCACATCCCCCAACCAACTTATTATTAGTTCCTAGTAAAGCGAAAACTTAAAAAAAATATCTTATCCAAGTCAATAATTGTTTTATTTCTTTCTAAATTATCAAATAAGTAAATTCTCATGTATTTTTTACCCTTCTCTATACACACATAAAATAAGGTATCAATCAATTCATTGTGTCCACAATATTCACAGGTCTTATTGAAAAGAGAGTAATATTTTTGTCTTAAAATTATATTAGAGTTCACACCTTTTTGGCAATGGAAGTTTATTTATAATTATAAAAATAGTTTTTTTTTTAATAATATATCTTCAATCCTTGTAGCGAGCTTTGAGCCAGTGACTCCCAAACCAGTTGGCTTCAGGGCACTAAGTGTTAAGACACTCTTACGGACTTAATTGTTCGGATCTCAAATATTAAAAAGAAGAAGTGTCTGATTTCCTTAAACTTTCCCATTAACCCATGTAATGAGCTTTGTGCTAGTGACTCCCAAACTAGATGGTCTTAGGACACTAAGTGTTAAAACACCAATACAGACTTAATTGCTTGAGTTAGAGAGGCTATGGAATCAAACTTATTCACACATTTTTTTTAATTAAAACAATTCAAGATCTACCGTTTTAGGCAAACAATCACTGTTTGCCGAGGCAAGATGTCCGGTTACTAAGTAAAATCTTGATTATTACCAACTTTTTTTTAAACTAACTCAAACTCTTTCGTTTTACGTGAACAATCACTGCTTATTGAGGCAATACCTAGTTAGTGTGGAATTGACAATTGAATCTACAACACTGCTACTAAAAAGAAATGCTACATATTAAAACAATAAAAGGAAATCAAAACAGTAAATGATGTGTACTGATAGTTGTGATTGTGGTCAACATCTTCCACTGGATTTACATCCAGTAACGGCTTGAACGCCCTCTATGGGTTAGAGATATGTTTCCCATCCAATTTTCTTATAAATTAGCAAACATGGTATTTTAAAGTCAGATTCCCGAGACTGTATTGTTGTCTTTCTTTTCGAAATTATGTATGTAAGTCGCGAATTAGTATATCAAATCCACTATGATGCGTCTCAAGAGTCAATGATGTATTATCTAACGACTCTTTACTCAAGCCATCTCTAATGGGTTGAATTTTTTCTTCGTGATTATTAGACATCATTCCTAAAAAACGACCACAAGTGTTGCACGTCCAACATGAGCATTTATAACAAACACCTAATTATTTAGCTTTTCGTTTCTTAGCATATATGCTTTTCTCCAAACTAGGTATGTAAGAGATGAATGAATCAAGAAATTTACGGACTTCTGTTTTAACAACATTTTTCATGTAAGGGTTTAATTTTTTTGTAGATGGTCGATGTGTCTTGACATTATATTTTAAATGTATTTTGTGTGCATTTTAAAGGATTCATGTCTTTTATACCTTTTAAAATCCATCCAATTCCTTTTTTATGTTCTTTAAAAATAAATAACTTATCTTCTTGATCGCTTGTGAAAGAGGAAGAAATTACCTCATGGTAAGTTTGTTCATCTCCAAGAAAAGCATACTTTAATCCTTCTGGCAAAGTCTTTAATTCCAATTTGGGTGCTTCCTCATTTATCTCATCTTTCAGTGTTCATAGTTCCTCAAAATTTTATCTATCTCCATCATCTTTCAGTACCTGTGTAGAATCAAGTCGAAAAATCATTAGGAATATCTGAATCTAATTGCGTACTTGATTCAAGAAAACTAGCTGTGCAAATTTCTGTAGGATCAGATAAACTCTCCTGAATATATTCCTCCACAATTGGTTCGATTAGTTCCATGCTCTCGTCTTCATTGTCCTCATTGTATGCTTGTTTGCACATGTTAAAAATATTAAGCTTCATTGTCATATTGTCAAAGGAAAAATTCATGATTCCATTCCTGCAATTAATTAAAGCATTAGTTGTTGCTAAAAATGGGCGACCAAATATTACAGGAATTGGCTTATAACTGTCTGCTACAGGTTTTGTTTCCAAGACAATAAAATCCGCAGGATATATGAATTTATCGATTTGTAATAACACATCTTCTACAATTCCTTTCGGTACCTTGACTGATCTATCGGCAAGTAAAAGAGTAGTTGATGTTGGTTTTTACTCGCCAATATTAAATTGTTGGTAAACCAAAAATGGAAGCAAATTGACACTGGCTCCAAGATCAAGCAAAACATGTTCAATTTTTTGATTTCCAATCATACATGAAATATTTGGACAACCAGAGTCCTGTTATTTTAATGCATTGTTGGTTGAGAGAATGAAACTTACCTATTCAGCTAGAAAAGCATTCTTTCTTACCTGATATTTTCTTTTAACGTTGCACAAGTCTTTCAGAAATTTGGCATAAGATGGTATCTGATGGATGACATCTAACAAAAGAATATTGACCTTTACAATTTCTTTGTTTTTAATGTTTGAAGAAATAGAGGTGCATGTGAAAAATTATTATCATCAATGATAGGTAATGGTTCATCAACCCATTCCTTACCCTCTGAATCTGATTTACTTTCAACTTCATGAGGTTCAGGTTTATGGATGACCTTACCACTATAAAGAGTAATAACAGATTTGACTTGGTCTATGTGTTGACTACCAGAACTACCCTCATGAGGGTGTTGATGACTCTTGGGGTTTGGCTGTGGTTGTGCAGGAAACTTCATTTTCTCATTAATGGTTAATGCATATGTGATTTTGGAGAAAGTATCTTTCAGATCAATCAATGTTTGTACATTTTGGTTATTGATGGCTTCTTGTTTCTCAATGAATGCATGCAAGGTATCCTTAAGGGTTTTCCTAGGCGGTGGGATATATGGTGCATAATTCTGGAAGTTTTGGAAATTCTGGTGTACCTGAGGAGGTTTTTGTGATGGTTGTGCTTGGTTATTAATCCTTCAATTGAAGTTTGGATGGTTTCTCCAACCAGAATTATAGGTTTGGGAGTATGAGTTTGGATTTGGTCTCTTGAAGGTGCTTATGGATCTGACTTGGTCATGGAGACATTCATGCTGGGCTGGCAAGGTTGGGCAAACTTGTGTGACATGTTCATTTAAATTACAGATATGACACGTGATTTCTTGAACTGAGTTGACATGATCACTCTTCCTCATAATTAGCAGAAAGGTCATGGTCTTCCCTAAGATTAACCATACCTCTACTGGATGGTTGTGGTTTTATAGACGACTCATAAGTGCCAACTGTGTCCCATTATCGTGCATTCTCTGCTATGTGTTATAGGTAATCTAGTGCATCTTTGGGATTTTTGTCCCTAAACTCAGCATTACACATCATTTCCACTACATGTCTACCTTGGGGTGCTAAACCCTCTTAGAAGTAGGAAACCAACCTCCATATTTCAAATCCGTGATGTGGACAAATATTTAACATCTGTTTAAATCTCTCCCAATATTGGTAAAGTGTTTCCCCGACTCTTGTATGAAAGTTTTGATTCTCCTCTTAAAGGAGTTTGTCCTGTGAAAGGGGAAAGAATTTTTTCCGAAATTATTCTTGCGAATCATCCAAAGTTCTAATGGATCCCGACCTAAGGTTTTGCAGCCAAAGTTTAGCTTTATCCTTTAAAGAAAGGGGAAAAAACTTGAGTCGAATTATATTCATGCTATAATTTTGATATGTGCAAGTATTACATACCTCTTTGAATTCCCTCAAGTGAGTGATAAGGATTTTGTGATTCAATACCGTGGAATGTGGGTAAAAGTTGGATGATACATAGTTTGAAATTGAAACGTGATGCATCTGGGGGAAAGCAATGCAAGATGGTGATCCTGTCCGGGTGGGATTCATAAATTCTCTGAGGGTCATTGGATGATTAAGATCCCCATGCTGAGACTCACGTTCTACTTGATCAACTGGTTTTTCATCTCGGACTGGTGGATTTTCATTTCGATTCTCAGCCATTTCGACTGACGATGAAAGTGATGGAGACTTTCTATTTAATCTACCACTGGTTGATCGAGACCAATGTTTCATGCAATCTAAATGCAAACTATATATAAAATTTACCAATGCAATACTTACAAAAAGAAAAAAATAATAATCAAGTGAAAACAAAAAGTAAAAATAAATGACAAAGAAAGGAAATACAAAATAAAAAAATAAAAAGTAAAAATAAATGACAAAAAAATATAAGGATGTTAAATTATTATTCTATCTACTAAATTATACTCCCTGGCAACGACGCCAAAAACTTGACACACTCACAAAGTGGTTCTTTACTCCCCAAGTACAAGAGTGTCAAAGTAATAAAATAACCCGGTAAGTCCGGGGTCGATCCACATGGAATAAATTTAGTAAACAAAATAACAATTCGAGTGAAATACAAATATTGGATTTGTTTGAAGTGATAAAAAATTTTAAATTGAAATACAATAATAAATTAAAATGTTGAGGTTAGGAGATCTACTCTTAATATTTCAAATATAGAGAAATCTTACTTTTTATAATATATAAATTGTTATTATTACCCAGTTAATTTACTTCAGGAATTAATTATGTCAAAACATATAAAACCATCCATAAAGACAGTGATAACAAAGTTTGTTAATAATTAATCCAGATTTAAATTACTTATTCAGATTATAATTTTATATATTAGAATATAAATAATATTAATCTATATTCTCATATTAATAGCTTCACTCTTGACCCCTGCATGATTAAATTAGCTACTCATGATTTGAAGAAAAACATGCATAATTTTATTATCGAAAGAAAAAGAAATTACAAGAAAGCTTAAAAAATAAAACATACAAGATACTCTCTCACAAATTCTACAAGAAAACTTTGAAAGAAAGCATGAAGAAAAATGAGAGGTGAGCACCTCTATTTATAGTAAAAGTGTTCATCTCTCAATTATTAATTACAACTTTCCAAATCAAATACAAACAATAAAATTTTACTAATTTATTTTTTCTTTTTCCTTTTTTGACTTTTTTGATCTTTTGTTGATAATTTTGCAAATATGATCACAATCCACCTAAAATGGACTATGACATTTCAATTTTTATTTTTATTTTTATTTTTATTTTTTATTTTTTACTTTATTTTCTAATAATTAAAATTGCATACAACACACATTGATGTTTTCACCAATTTCGACCTTGAAAATCTCAGAATTAGAAATTCTTGTAACAGTAAAGTTGTATATATTTGAGTCTTCTTTCATCTGGAACTGAAATCGCCTCAATCTGATATCGGAGTAAGAAGTTATGGTTAAATTACGAAAATTGTACAAAGTTGAAATTTCCGAAATTGTACAATGTTAGAACGCCCTTCCAAATTTTCGGTCTCTAAAACCCAAATATCACGTCTATTTTTCTAGTTATGTATCGAAAATATTATTTCACCTACATAAGAAATAAAAATCACAATAAAAATATATAAAACATAAATTTAATTATTATTTTACAAATGTGCTAAATTAAAGAGATTAATAAAATTATAAGTGTAAAATGATTAGTTTCTATTTTATTAAGTGTACACTTTTTAATGTTAATCATTGAATTATGGTCAACTTAATCAAGTTAGTGGTGAAATCACAAAGCTCATCTCATTACTAAATCTAAATTAATTAATTAATGAGTCATTATAATTTGTAATGTCATAAGTAATCTATGATGATGTTAAAAGCGGGTTTGGAACACTCTACATAGACAGCTAGCCAAGACACCAAAATTTGACTCCAAATTAAAACCACAAATATAAAAAAATTTACTTTTTAAGTGTGTAATATATATTTATTTATTTATTTTTATCATTTATTGATATAAGTGATATTTTAAAAATCCGTATAGAATTTTCAAAATTTAAGACAATTCAAGACAATTCTTAAAATGATGTATGAGTGTAATTGTTGCATTTTAGAATTAGAATATGGGGTCACATTCACTTCTGAGTTTTGACAAAGTTTGTGTGCTAACTTAAATTTTTCCTAACAAAATAGTTTAAGTTACTAAATCAAGGAATGAGGAGATAGACTCCTGTTATATGTAGGAGTTGGGAAATATTCTTTACACAATCATAACCGCCTCTATATATATATATTTCATAAAAAGAGTGTTATTATTAGAAAAATAGGAGTACATGATACTTTTTTAATGATAAAAAAAATTCGTGTCAAGAAATATATCATAAAAGAATAATATTTTTGTGTCATAAAATGACTTTTATTATGAATTTATGATACATTTGTGTTATGAAAAATTTATCATTAAAATATGATAGATTCATTTATTTAAGTTTATATTTTTTCAGAATTCCTTTTTAAATATAGAATGATAAAAATCTGTCATGAATTAAAAAAAAAAAAGTAGTTTTCATTTCATGACTATGTCATGAATAAATCTACCACAAAAGTATAACAGATATCAAAATAAAACCTATTCTCTTAAAAATTTAAAAGTAAAAACTAATCACTTAAAAATTTCAAGCAAGCTCTGGAAGTAAAACTCCATAGCACGCCGAAGTCCACCATGCTCTTATTTGAATGTGTTATGGTTTTATGATATTTTTTGTAATAAAATTTGAATTCTCGCAAACCAAAATTTAAAATATTTAAATAATTTTCAGTCATTTTAATTATAATATCTTTATTATATGATAGAGATATTCATCAACTTATAATTTTTATGTCACGTAATAATTATTAATTTACGACACGAGTACTAGTTGAGGCAGTTAATAACCATAACTAACTAGTATACTACTGTTTTCAGAGTTCGAACTCCTCAACTTTTTTCTATGAAAAGGCCTAAGGATATGCCCGATTCCCTTCTCTTCCATAAAGTAGATTTCTTTTAGTATCATACTAAATCCACAATCCATTCACCTAATCCCAACTGCTTGCTTGACTTGTTACTTTATTAGACACTTAACTTGTCATAAAATTAAGTTCAATTGTCAGCAGCACTTCGAAGTTTTGAAAAATGTCCAGCCATATCATTTTTTAATCGTTCGAAATTCCGCCGCCAAATCATTTTTTCCGGGCTTAAGCGGAGCATGTAAAATTCCCGATTGTCCTAAACTTTTACAATAAACACATTCTCTATATTCGAAACCAGAATCTCAATATGAGATCTTGAACCCAACACTACCAAATCACACCCTCTAGCCATATCATGCAAAACAGTATAGACAAATACAAAGGACATAAAGAGAGAAAAGAACAAATCTAAAAGAGATGAGATATGAAAAAGAAGGGTAAGGAGATGCAAAGCAAGAAAAAGTATATCTTTAGGAGTCTTGAGGCAACAAGTGGTGGAGAAGGCAACTGTCTTATCAACCACTTGCATTGGCCTTTCTGTATTTATTATTCCCGAAAAACAATAAATTAATTCAATTTCTGCAAATGATTTATTCTAAGCTTTAAAAACGTTAAATTTTAATACTCATGATAGATTTCACAAATGATGAATATGGAAAATCCAAGACTTCCATCCTGTTTGTTGCTTAATTATATCTTCTTTTTTTTTTGTGTGGGGGAATGTATCACACTTGCTTCTTGTATGCTTTAGCATTTGGAATAAAGGGACTATTTCTCTGACAATAGATGCTAGCTAGTTGCTCTCCTGGTAGCAAAAGCTGGATCTTATCTTCATGCATATTCTTAGGATAAGACCAAAGAAAATTAAAGTGATAGATAGGTTTGATTACAATATAAACAAGGAAGAACAATATTATTATGATTTAACCTCAAGGGTTGCCTTGGTGGTAAAGATTTTGTACTTGAGTGATTTGTTCATTCTCAGGTTCAAGGTTATAATCCTGTTAGATGTAATTTTTTTTTGGGCCATACCCTCGATGTAAATCTAGCGACTTATATTAATCTGTACCGGAAACTTTTTGATGACACGGGATACAGGCCTCGAGGATTAGTTGAGGTGTGCGTAAGTTGACTCTGATACCTCGATTACCAAAAAATATATTATTATGATTATTTTTTCATTATGTGATGTTGTACCCATTAGATCCTTTATATGTGTGTGTGAAAGGAGTATCTCATTATAATACTTTGATGTTAGTGTTATTTGATGAAAATTGTAGTTAAAATTTTAAATTATCAATTGTTTTGAGTTGGATTGTTCTGAGATAACAAATTTTTAGCCCTTAATAAAGTTTGTCATATGGGTTCGAGTCTCGGGTAATTAAGGGGTTAAAAATATATTTGTACTTGTTTTGTAACACCCCGTCTGAGTCAATATACTACCGGCAGGAGACATGAATAATCTATCTCCATAAGTCTCAAACTTAAAGAAAAACGGACATGACGCGTCCTAAATTTATGCAACCTGGAACACAATCCAGCACCACAATGTGACCTGTAATGAACATCAATTACATATAAGGACCTCAAGTCCACCATCCAAGACACATCAAAAGCTCATCAACAATACTTAAGAGCTATGTGCCCATAATTACACATACAAATCAAAAGCCTTTACTCAAATATTACACAACGTGTTAACAAAAATCAAAATATACAGATAAACAATTTGGTTTCTAGATTTCTACGACACTTCCCATAACACTATAGTGGTGACTGCAACTTGGGTGATCTGTCGTCTCGAGCATGACTTTCCAATGGTTTGAAAGGCAGACCAATATGGTCAATAACCTGTAAAACTAGCAAATTGTATTGATGTGAGTTATAAAACTCAGTAAGTAACCACACTCGTACTACAAACAAAACATACAAGTCAAGCATATCATGTCATATATCAGAAGCTTTTCAGAATTTCCAATTTGTTAAGAGTTCAAAGTTATCAAATTTTTATTATCCTCTATTCCTTACACATGTCATCAATCTAAAGACCAAACACCCAAAGCATATACAACATAAATTCGAATAACTACAAAGTACGTCATTCAAAACCTAATCTATTTCAGTCATCCGAATCATAAAGTTACATTTTTATACTTTATCATGAATAAGCATATTCGAAATAACATCAAATCGGTAAGTTAAATAAGCTTTATTTAATTCCAATAACCTTACGATAGCTTAACATCTGTGGCCTACACGTATTCACACATATCACTTCAAGAATCATAGCTGACTTCTCTTACAATCACCCAAATCCAAATTTCAGAATTCTTACCTGGAAACGTTTCTGGTACCAGAAACCTACAAATACATTCAGCCTTTTATCCAAATATACATACATACACTTACGAACTTAGCAATCACAATTTATAACATTTTATACTCACATTGGTTGCCAGATCATTCATTTCAAAGAAACATACACAATCCAGACATATCACGGTTTTCTATCATATACACACATACACTCAGACATGCATACAATCATCGTGTAACCGATATCGAAACATACATAACCTTCAATATATCAAAGAACACATAACCAGACCAAAACATATACATGCACTGGCTTACACATGCGATACTTGTACGAGACTCATTATCTATTTTAAAATAGGTATGAGATGAATAATATCTGAACAGATTCTATAAACAGCACTGTTATGACACATTACCAACTCATCAATCAAAACCCTTCACAAACATTATAAACATAAATCGTAAATCATGAAAATTTAATACACTCTGAGAATACATATACAACTATCAAAATTGGGACGTCTTCTCCCAACATTGTCGTACATACCGGGGTTCGGTCGTAGCCCCACATACGTTGGTATATCTATATAAAATAAAATTGTTAATTCATCTATATACACCATTGTGATAATATGACAAAGCTAGCAATATGGGGAATCCCCACGGCAATAATTGGAAACATAAGACCTCATCTCATGGAAAATAATTTGGCACGTATATGTATGTGATTGTGTCATAACATACAACCCTCGTGACAATACGACAAAGATAGCAACATGTGGCATCTCACGATAACAACTGGCATCCGGAGCAAAACTGGCAACATGAGACCTCATCTCACGGCAAATCATCTGGCATGTATATGTACACGGAGTGCATACAAACATGAAATAAATTTCTAAAGCACATGCTCATGTATATCAAAACTCACGAAAACTTTTTCATACATTGCAACCTCGTGATCTCAATATAATCAATAATCGATCCATTCTTTTATAACAAGTATAAACTTTCTAACAATGAAATCATTTAATGCTTTAGCTTGAAATTCATTTAGGAAGCATACCTGAATTCATACTTTGAAAATATCGATGTTGCAAGCTTATCTACGCACATATTAGGCTCACCACATACACATGTCAAATCCATCATCCATTGACAAATAACTCACAAATTATGAAACAACAAAACTAAGTCTCTATATATATATATACACACACGTATATCTTTTATTGAAATAAACAATAATCGATACGTAAAGTACTCATCACATAGAATATTTACCTCATGTCATGAACACTCATGATCCTAGTCAAATCAAAATTCTGAGGGTACCATAGGACTCCCTACGCCCTTACGAACACGTAGGAATCGTCAAAATTTGAATTGGAGCTCCCATGAAATGCTATCACTATTCATCTGAACGTTCCTGCCTTGTTTAGTGTGCAACCGAGCATGAATCGGAGAAACCATCACCACCATCTTATAGTATTCTTTGAAGGCCTTGATTTGATGAATGGCTCGGCATGTGGATCGAAAAAATGAAGTGGGATCGGAATCATCTTTCGTGAATATTCCTCGGGTGCATAGGGCCCAACGACCCACCATTGGAAAGCTCTCGTTGAGATGCTTCACCTCATTCCAACACGCGCCACCGAATTTCGCCGGAGGGCAGTCCACTGGTCAATCTTCTCCAACGCCCTTTTTCTCTCTCTCTCTCTCTTCTCTCTTTCTTCTCTATTTTATTTTCATTTATGTGATGATCAACAGTGCAACACTTCACATATATAGTGCTATTCTTCTAGAATTTACAAAATTACCCCCATTTGGAAGTGGATTTTAAAAAATGAGCTATTTTGAAGCGTTTCTGATGCGAATTTTGGAAAATACTCAATATGAAAATTGTTCATCTCGAAAAAATGAGTTTGATGGTTCAAGAATCATCACAATCGTAGTTCGTTTGCTATATTTATAACTAAAACAACAAACCTTATCGGTAAAAATAATATACACAAATAGCGTAAAAAGTTCTTTCGAATTTCGCAATTTCCAATGCAACAAGTCTCCATTTTAAATTATTTCGAGCTATATTTCAACTCTTAAACTTTTATTCTCCAATATTGTCTCATTCCAAAACCTAAATTGCAGTCAGGAAATCTTCCGAAAATATTTTCAAAAATTCGGGATGTTACATTCTCCACTCTTTATAAAAATTTAATCCTCGAAATTTCCCTATCCTTGTATCTAATCAATCGGAGCTAAACGTACATGCCGAAATTATCTTACACTATAAGAAAATGTACCTTTAGCGTCCAAGAATTTAGCGTCGAAATTAGTTTCGACGCTAATTATTACTTTTAGCGTCAATTAATAAATTCGACGCCAAATATCAAACTTTTAGCGTCGAAATTCCTTTTGGACGCAAAAGGGTATACTTTTAACGTCAAATATTCAATACGACGCTAAAAGTTATAATTTTAACGTCGAACTTATGTCAACGCTAAAGGATTTTAACTATTCCCCTTACCTTTGGCGTCGAATTAATTTGTGACACTAAAATTACAACTTTTAGCGTCGCAATTAATTATTCGACGCTAACAATCTGACATTTAGCGACGAAAAGTTTTGCAACACTAAAGGTTTATGATAATACCACCGACAGTCCCTTTACCTTTAGCGTCGAAATTCAATTTCGACGCTAAATGTCACATTTTTAGCGTCGAATTACTTTATTTCGACGCTAAACTATATTAAAATGTAGCACCACCAACCATTCTTTCCCCCTCTGCTCTTTCTCTCATCCTCTGCAATTTTAGTCTTTCATCTGCAACCTCACAACTCTCCTACAAATTTTCAATAAAACTCTAATTAATTTTCCATAAGGTAAGTTTTCTTTCATATCTCTTTATTACTTTTCTTTATATTTGCAAAGAATAAGTACTATTACTTAATTAATTTCAGTTTAATCTTTCTAAAAAATTATGGTTTTAATTTTTTATAATTATGTTTATTATATACCTTGTGTTAGTGGTTTATGATGCATATATGTAGATTAGTTAATTAACTAAATATGTTTTATTTTGTAACTAATTAATTAATTAATTGAATATATATGTGTATGCTTAAATAAATAATTAATGAATTAGTGATGTTGATGAGTGTAATATGATGTCTAATAATTATATTTTTATATTTAGATATTTGGTTGAAATGGATAGAAATTAGATGAGCTCGGTGGATATATTGAGTGTTGAATACCGTAATGGAGTGTATGAGTTCATGAAATCGACAAATCAACATATTGATGCAGAAGGTCGTGTTCGGTGTCCATGTACAAATTATTTAAAAAGGAAAAGGAAACGGTTAGATGAAGTTCATAATCATTTATACATGCCGGGAATATCACTAACTTACCGTACGTGGATTTATCATTGTGAGCAGTATAATTCTCAATCACGGTTTATTGATTCTAGTGAAGGGAGTAGTAACCTGCAAATGATGAGATAACTGATGCTTTGCATGACTTACAAGGTCCACAAGTTGGGCATAGTGTTAGCAGTGACATACCAGTGTTAGGTGGAAATGATCAAAATTTATTTAGTGAACTACTTGATGAGGCAAAAAAATACCATTTGAAGGTATTGGGATGTCGATCTTGAATTTCGTTGTAAAATTATTAAACATTAAAGTGATGAACAAAATGACCAACAAAAGTATTGATATGATGTTAGACTTACTGGGGCAAATGTTACCGGTTAGAAGCGAATTGCCTAAGTCGTATTACGAGGCAAAGAAAATATTGTGTGATCTGGGAATGAGATATGAATCCATTGATGCTTGTAAGTATGAATGTGTATTATTTCGTCCTAAGTATGAATCACTTGAATATTGTCCGATATGTGGTGAAAGTCGGTACAACATTTGTGGTATGGGGAAGAAAATGCCTCAGAAGATATTAGGATATTTTCCATTAACGCACAGGCTGCAGAGGCTGTTCATGTCACGACACACAATGACTGACATGATGTGGCATCATGAAAAGAGGATTGGTGCGGAGGGCATACTCAGACATCCTGCGGATGGAACCAGATGGAAGGAATTTGATGACATGTACCCCCATTTCGCTGAGGACCCTCGTAATTTTAGGTTAGGTCTCACCTCCGATGGTTTTAACCCGTTTGGGAATATGTAAAACTCTTACAGCATGTGGTCTAATAAGTGCATGAAAGTGTACTTTGAACATCGCTAACTCGGTTTATTTATCATGTATTTAATCTTAATTAGAGTTTATTTTGTGCTTTGTTATTAGGAGCAGTGGAATATGAAGATTGGATCAATTACACATGTTTCGGGACCTTGCAAATACATCAGAAGTATGCGGGAAGAGCTGAATCAGAATTATAGAAACCAGAAAATCGACCACGCATCGCGACGCACAAAGGCCACGCATTGCGACACGGAAGCGTATTCCAAGGTTTTTTGTTTAGTGTATTTTTACGCAAATAAGGCCTCCGGGACTTCTCTACATAAACCCAACTTCATCCAAAACCCAAAAGGGGGAGGAAAGATGAGAAAAACAAGAGAGAAACACAAAACAAAGAGCCACAAACACAAAATCAAGGGAGGAGAACGAAGAACTTCAAGGAAAACATGACGTCTCTCCGATATATCAAGGCTACATCTCTTTATTCCATTGATAGCTAATCTCCTAGGTAAAGCTAAGGATGAACTCTTGTGTTTGATTTCTTATATTCATGTTGTTGATTCTTAAATTACCTTTTAATGTTTAATATAATTGATGGTTGTTGTTCTTTATTATCTTTCGCTTTATAATCCAGAAACTTGTTTTGTCAACTCCCATATATATCAAGTCATACTTCTTCTATGTGTGATTTGTGATGTGAAACCAGTTGTGACTGGTTAAAGTTATTTTATGTGTTGGTCTTCTGTTGCAGTATTGCCTGGGGTATATTGTCGATGTTAGATAGCTCATAATGATAACTTTTGTGTTGCTGTTAAAATAGAGAAAATAATCATTGATTACCTTAGAATTTAATAGGTGTAGTGTAGAATGGTTTGGGATATGAAAGCTTCAATTGCGTAATAAAAAGAATCAATAACTGAATATAGGAGTTTGATACAAGAGGGATTCTTGATGCTTTGCTGCTTTTCTCTGCGTATATTCCTAAGAATTTATCTATAGAGACGGTTTACAAGTAAATAAAAGGACCAGGTTTGCTTGGTCAACAACAATGCGTTAACTTCGTTCCACATTTATTTTTTTTTTATTATTTCTATTTTCTATTTTATTTATTTAATTTCAGTTTCAGTTTTAGTTTAGATTTTGATATTTTTTTCATTTATTTATTTTTAGTTAATTCTTTTTATTTTTGTTTCTAGTCTTATTTGATTTTAAGTGCATGCCTAGACGTAGGGACCGATTTGGTAGATTTGTTAGGACTGAAGAAGAAAATTCAGACTCAGAGAGTTTGTTTGACAATCTTTTTGCCACACCCTCCACGTCTAGCGCATATACTATGAGTGAGTACGAGAGACCACCTATAAGGACTCTTGAAGAGTACTTCCATCCCACTCGCACAGGTACACCCATCGTGCATCATGTTTCCTCATAATGCACCACATATGGACTTAAGCCTGGAATGATACATATATTTGAGATATCTAGGCTGGTTTGACCCATCAGATTCTAATTTTTAAACGAAATCATTGAGTTGGCTTACCTAGGAATCAAGCTATGAATGAACCTTTACACACACACACTGTGAGTCTGGCTTAGATGATTTATTCAAGGAATTGGATTTGAGTTGCATAGAGTACTTTGAAAGTTCTCCAATTTCATTACTAAGCATTCTTTGAGGACGATAATATGTGTAACTATTGGGACTATTTCATTTTTTTGTTTTTACATGTGTTTTGAATGACGTTTGTGGGTGTCGACACAATAAGCCCTCACGAAACTATAACTCGTCCACTAAGGACACCTAGGGGTTTAAAGGCTTCTTGCATACGCTAAATGTAATCATGATCCCTACGAAAGTGGCTTAGATAGTTTTAATTATTTAGTTCTTATTTTATTTTACGCTTGAATTGCTAGGGACTAGTAATAAGCTGGTTGGGGGTTGTGATAAGTGCATGAAAGTGTACTTTGAACATCGCTAACTCGGTTTATTTATCATGAATTTAATCTTAATTAGAGTTTATTTTGTGCTTTATTATTAGGAGCAATGAAATATGAAAATTGGATCGATTATATATGTTTCAGGACCTTGCGGACGCATCGGAAGCACGCGGGAAGAGCTGCATCACAGAATCAAAGAAACCATAAAACTGGCCACGCGTCACGACGTGCAAAGGCCACGTGTCGTAACACGGAAGCGTATTCTAGGGTTTTTTGTTTAGTGCATTTTTATGTAAATAAGGCTTCCGGGACTTCTCTATATAAACCCAACTTCATCCAAAACCCAAAAGGGGGAGGAAAAAGGAGAAAAACAAAAGAGAAACACACAACAAAGAGCCAAAAAGACAAAATCAAGGGAGGAGAATGACGAACTTCAAGGAAAACATGACGTCTCTGTTGGAGTTTACTAAGGTCCCAAGGATCAATAAACAAGCATGAACATGTGTGAATACATATGAGGAGTTGCGGAAATACTCACATCGATCGGTTGAGCGCCGCGGCGGCGGCAACTAACAAAACTAGAACTTTTGGCCATTGGACTGCTCGGCAGTGAGCACTATCACAGCTCACTGGTATCATCCATGGATGTCTTCGTCAAGCTCCAAGCTTCGTCAAATGATTCCCGGCTCATGGGTGGACTTCCCTATCATCTTCGCATGTCTCTCGAAGTGCTAGCTCTCTTGATTTTTGCCACAAAAACCAAGCACTTTGGCTTCCCTTCTCATGATTTTTTGCAAACCAGAAACCAGAAAGTTTCAACCCTTTGGGCGTGAGAAAGATGAAGAGAAAAGAGAGACCAAGTGTTGTGTGATGGTTGGTAAGAAAAGTGCATCTAATACACAATTATTTTTTTACTTTTCAAAAATCAAATAATTGATTTCTAAAATCAAAACAAATACCAAACATTTAAAATATATATTAAATGTCTATCACACATCACACTTGAGTGTATTACACTCCACCATCAATTCACATCAATCAATCAAATCAAGTGACAAGTTGTCACATCACTCAAAGTGACTAATGATTGACGTTTGATGCGACTAACGATTTGACGCTTGATTTGACTTGCGTGCCGCACTCGAATTCAAAATGCGAATGCGCTCGCAAACAATCCCGGGCTCGGGATCGCTAATTCCAAATTAATGAATTTTCCGTTGCGACGTAATAAAATGATTACGCCTAGCGAAGTCACTATTCACGTCGTTAATGAATTAATTCTAAATTAACTCGTTCGCCCGAATAAAATCTAATTTAATTCTGCGTCAAAATCCAATTTCATTTAATATATCGAAATATTAATTAATCGATTAATTCCAAATTAATCGTTATCTCTCTTTAATTGATATTTTATCCCAGATAAAATATCTCCGCAATTAATCCCAGATTAATTTTCTTTCTCATCTAATTAATCCCAGATTAATTAAAAGTGGCGAGTCAGACGTCATCGGTGAATCTTCGGAAGCGACCCATGAGATCCCCAGATATGTTGGCAGTAAATTCGGTCGTCGTCGGACTATCCGAACACGTAAGTACCTCGTACTACGTTTATACCGATTTACAAGACAAGGTGGCTTCTAGCCAAAGCGCCATGCCTACCCAATTCTCCAGAAATATCCTTACAGGAATAAAGGATCTATATCAGGCGTAGTATACGTAGTATTGCATATTTCGATCCAGTATCGGATGATCACATGCAAGGCCTGGGGCTAGTACAATGTCTGCCCCGTACGAAGGATATATCGAATTACGAGCAACTAGTCTCTTTAATATCGGTTAATCATGACCAAGTCATATTATCCCGACGGTTGCAACCTTTTTAGAGAACCAGTTCTGTATCCCTGCGCGATCATCATCTCCATATGACTGGAGTGACACTTCCGTCTTGACATCACACCCAACACACTACGATTCTCAATATACCCAGCATAGGCGTACACAGAACCTGTTAAAGCCCTGGATGACCGCAACCAAAGTATATTGATTGTCGCAAGTATTAGCGGTGCAAGTCTCAGGTTAAGACCAAATACACCTACCCTGATTTCGGACTTCCATAGACACATAGTCATACTACCAATGGAATTCCGAGGGGTTTATCCAGACCGAAGCTGTTTCCCGTACCATCGGTAAAACACAACCTCCTATTACACTTGCATGAGTATCCTATACCCAAATATATGAGAACTATGTCGTCGTGCCCTCACAACGTGCATAAGTGTAATACTAGTCTTTTACACATTCATCGATGTCCAATCTCAATAATGCTCTGACTAGGGATATTTAATGATTTATCCTTCGTGGAGTGATACTGTCTTATATCATTCTCAATCCAGGAACAAATCATAGGGACCTCCTATCATTTATATATCTAGGTGATCTAATCACAAATGATAAGAGTGCAATCTCCTTTATCACATAGTTAATTTGTACAACAACACCATGATCTGTACAAATAGTGACGATATGGGTCATAATTGTCCAACAATCTCCCACTTGGCCTATAGCCAGTCACTCGAGTGTCTAACACCCGAACTATGTACGGTTGGCTCAAACTGCTGAGAAAATGTTTTCGTCAGCGGATTTGCATGATTATCGTCTGATGCGATTTATACGATCATCACATCGCCACGATGTATGATCCAAACGAATCAGATGAATATCAAAGTATATATCTTTATCGTTGATGAGACCATTAATTCTTTAGCATGTGCTGACGCCTGGCTCAGCTGCTAACAGAACTATATCTAATCTAATTAGATTTATTTATCGACCCAGAAGGCTTCTATTGCCGCTTCAGCTGCAGCAATAACCCGTATTTGTTGTTTATTCGGTAACAGTATCTTGCTTGGAAGATTTCCAGCTCACTGTTCCGTTATTCAAACTGTATAGTACCGTTTGCGACTTACAGTCGTTTTATCGGTTTAGGAAACTTGCAGTAGTGAACCCAGTCACTTCAAGTTTCTCCTTCTCCATAGTTTAAGACAGCATTCTTAGTTCTCTAAGATACTAATGGATGTTCTTAACATCAATCTAGTGACTATCACTTGGATTGGCCTGTTGTGCTTATATGCTCAAAGCGTATGAGACACCAGGTCGCGTACATTTTTAATGTATGAATTCTCGGAGAGTTTTTCTCGAAAGCCAAGCTTTCACCGACTGTTTTTATGGGAATATCATTTCCAATAAATGACGTATTATCATTATTTATATAGGACAGCCACTGTCAGTGCGCTCCCACTAACCCTCTTATTTACACAAGAATCTTTTCGTTTTGAATTAAATCTAAACAATTATGATTACATCAAAGTGATAATTCCAAGAAACTAACCTAACGCTTGCTTCAATCCAAAATGGATCGAATAACCTACAAACCTTGTTTGCCTGTTATGGTACGACAAAACCGACAGGATGTTGTAACATCCTCCAAAGGTTTCCTTTTCAGGAAAGCGATTTTCCCGTTAAGCTGACATATTTCATAAATGAAACACGCAGCTTTAGCAAGCATTATCCAAATGATTTACCGCTGGCCACAGGTAAAAGGTTGAATCATAATCAACACAATGTTGATAACGATACCTTTCCGCTAAAAGCCTAGCTTTATACGTTGGTATGTTTCCATCCATGTATGTCTTCCTTGAAGACTAATATAGTACCAATAGGCACAATGCCTTGCGGTACAACAACTAGTATTCTAAACATAGTTGATATACATGAAATCCATTATGGATCGAATAACCTACAAACCTTGTTTGCTGTTATGGTACGACAAAACCGACAGGATGTTGTAAACATCCTCCAAAAGGTTTTCCTTTCAGGAAAGCGATTTTCCCGTTAAGCTGACAATTTCATAAATGACACGCAGCTTAGCAAGCATTATCCAAATGGATTTACCGTGGCAACAAGTAAAAGGTTGAATCGTAATCAACACAATTGTGATAACGATACCTTTCCGCTAAAAGCCTAGCTTTATACGTTGGTATGTTGTCATCCATGTATGTCTTCCTTGAAGACTAATATAGTACCAATAGGCACAATGCCTTGCGTACAACAACTAGTATCTAAACATAGTTGATATAATGGAATCCATTATGGATCGAATAACCTACAAACCTTGTTTGCCTGTTATGGTACGACAAAACCGATAGGATGTTGTAAACATCCTCCAAAAGGTTTCCTTTTCAGGAAAGCGATTTTCCCGTTAAGCTGACATATTTCATAAATGAAACACGCAGCTTTAGCAAGCATTATCCAAATGTATTTACCATGGCAACAGGTAAAAGGTTGAATCGTAATCAACACAATGTTGATAACGATACCTTTCCGCTAAAAGCCTAGCTTTATACGTTGGTATGTTGCCATCCATGTATGTCTTCCTTGAAGACTAATATAGTACCAATAGGCACAATGCCTTGTGGTACAAAAACTAGTATCTAAACATAGTTGATATACATGGAATCCATTTTGGACTCATGGCACTTTGCCATAATTAGGGAGTTGATACCTTGTATCACTTCCTCATACGTAGTCAGTTGGTATACCTCAATAAGATTGACATCTTTATGAGGTGAGATCAGAAACCCATACCCCATGTTGTTTTCTGACTCTCTCCGACATACGTGGTTCTTGTGTATTCGAAGATTATGGTATTGTTTCATCCTTGATGAACTATTTGTGTTCCATTAAGGATTCGGTGCCTGAAACAGTATCACTCCGATTTTCATCGAGTTATACTATCCTCCCACTTACCACTACAT
This sequence comes from Zanthoxylum bungeanum, assembly GCA_019454045.1. NCBI lineage: Eukaryota > Viridiplantae > Streptophyta > Magnoliopsida > Sapindales > Rutaceae > Zanthoxylum > Zanthoxylum bungeanum. The sequence goes on along the minus strand of SKCR01044514.1, from coordinate 80,896 downwards.
ATCGGTATTCCTCTTAGGAAAACCGCATAGCGAGCAACAATTACATTGTTCTCTTGTGAGATGTACAAGTACTATACTTTGGTATCCCTAGGATAACCTACAATTGGCACTTATCCAATTTGGGTTCTAGTTTGGTATCATCCAAACATATGCCTAGCATTCCCAAATTATCAGGAATGTGAAACCCGGTTTCTTTCCTGTTCATATCTAATATGAAATCTGTCAAACAGATTATTATGGAACCTTATTCAAAATAAGTTCTTGCATTGTTTAAAGCTTATCCGTTGAAGGAAATGGTAGCTCAGAGCGACTCATGATTAACCTTATCATGTTTAACAAAATTCGGTTACTCAGTTCGGACACACCGTCAAAATGACGTGTTCCGGGAGGAGTCCTCATTTGAAAGAATACTATACTCTTTCAAGTATATTAGAAACTTATTGCTTAGGTATTTTCCATTACGGTCTTACCGTGACGGTTTAATACTTAGCAGATCTATTTGTCTATTTCGTGTCGAAACTTTAAAAGTTCCGATTTTGTTTCCAAAGAAACACATAACCATAACGCGATGCCACATCGTATAGGTCACGAAATATCCATATCCACCTCTAGCCTAGCTAGTCATTGGGCCCACTTGCTTCACTATGAACTAGGGCTAACAGATCGGTGGCATTACACTTTTACCAAGTAAATAGTGTTTTAGGCACTTTGCCCAATAAACTAGATTCGTAGACTTTATTTGAATAGAATCAAATTAGTCTAGTAACCCCTCTTCAAAAGTGTGGATATACGAGTCTGTTTTAATTGTGTCCCAGACAACAATGCCACAATTAAGTTTCATCTGATCAAATCAGTTCGAGCTATTTGTTTGTCATGATTGAGATTTATTTATATTCAAAATATAAACTCTGTTATTCACATCTAATGTGTTTATCTCAATATCATCTTTATATAATAAAACACTTTAGTATTCTAGAATATAAACGTTCACCCGCAGGGGTTAAACACTGATATAGAGATAATGTATCTAGTCAAACTAGTTACATTATAACAGTTTCCAAATCCTGCTCATAGCAGATTCTGAACATTAGTATATATTTAGTACCACATAAGTATTTAAAATCCAATTTTCAATACTAGTAGTGAACATAATCTTGGCAAAACATATTTGAAGTCAGAGCCTTGCTCGTTCTTCAATTCCTTCATGTGTGCTTTGTCCAAATGGCAGTCACGCTTCCGTGATCCTGTTTGCCACAATTTAAGCAGACATTTTGGGATATGTCCTTTTATCTTCCTAGAAGATTATAAAGATTTTGCCTTTGCCCTTTTCACACTCCAGAAGCCTTTGGCCAAGCCTCGGACTTCTAGAATATAAAAGTAAGGTGCGCCTTGCGCTACTTGCCTAATTGCAAACTTTGACTTTATCTCATTGAGAATAGTCATTAACTCTCCAAGAGTTATCAATTGCAATTTAGTACTTCTAAAATCTAAAGATAGATTTATGAAGATCCTTCAATTTCATTATCATACTTTAAGGATCTAATCTTTAGTTCTGATTCAGAAATTAAGGAGTCTACTACGACAAGCTTAATGGATTAAGCACTAAAGTTATCATCACATAAATCTTCCAAAGATTATGCTCTACTATTTGCTTCAACTCCGGGCTTAGGCTTAATATGTTATTTTATCAAATAAAGTAACTTATAGTTTCCAGGACCATCCTGAAATTTTATTCCCAATTTGAAAAATTAAACCATTTAAACACATTTTCCCAGGATTATGTTTTAAATGTCTAATCTTTCAATTAATCTTGATTTTAATAGTCCAATTATTTAATCAACGATTTAGGTCTATTTATTATAATGATTACAATAGTCCAACTATTTAATCAACTATATTTAATAGATTAAAATCAATTATATTGATACTATAATCCAATTATAAAATCAACTATAAATGAATAGTTTGAATATAGTCCAACTATTTATTAAAAATAAAATTTAAAATATTAGTCCAACTAACATTTAATTATATTGACGAATGATATTTGTGATTGAGTGCGTATGGCAAGTAATTAAACGAATATTCCAAATTCAATTCTTGTCTCCCACTATTTTTCGGTGAGCCTCTAACCCTCTGTCGAGTACTCGGGAATCGTGTTTCCTAGTGGGCTAGGATCCCATTAAATATCACACAATCTTGACTTTGGCCATAAATTGTATGATAATTAACTAGGTAGATCTCTAAGATCGATTGGATCCAATCCAATTCCTAGATCCAGTAGGGGGACATCCAAGTCCGAAACATATATCTTATATATGCCAATACATCCAATGTATTACCTAACCTTTTCCCTCTGAATCAACTAAGCCTTGCTTTGGCACAACAAACTTAGTGATACCAGTTAAGCGCGACCCATTGAAATCAATGTCGATGGACAAGAAGTGGTCTTGACTTTGACCAACAAACCACAACTTAGACAAGACACCAATATGGAACAAAGACTCGTGATTCAAACACATCCTCGACGGACAAAGGCCTTGACTTTGGCCAACAAGCCAATGCCAGTCTCGGATCTTGAGTGAGAATCACTCAATGGAAGGAAAGACGCTTAATATTTTGCGAGGGTTTTTTGAGTGCAAATTGGCAACCAATTTATTATCTTTGTTAAGGTCTCATCATCATACACCCTTAAACATGTATTCTAAACACATAATAAAGCACGTATAAACAAATAATAATGATATGCGGATGGATACTTTACACATTGATCCTAGATCAAATCTCTCCATTTCTCTCTCCCCCGCTAGCACATGTATTTGCTTCTACCCGTTACACTACACTTCTAAAGAAACCTCATTTACATTGAGGGGAATAGGTGAGAAGAGAATACAAAGAGTAATGAGGTGATAAGGCTGAACACGCAGGTCCAATTAATAAATCAAATTTATTACAACAATTTCTAAAATTGCCCCACTCATCTAATATCCATCCGATATACAGTATTCATGAATCGTAACCATGTATTCACACAAGCATGTTATCAATCAATCTAATCAAATTAATTAATCTGATAATTAGTGATCATCCAATGTTCAAACAACGATTTGATTTTGCTCGAGTCAAACTCGTTTTGCGAATAAGTAATTAAAGTACGAATTCTCGAATTAAATTAAACTACATAATTAAATCAAATCTAATATGTATTTAATACTAATTCATTATTTAATTCCAAATTAAATACTACACTTTATTAATAAACCTTTTTACGACTTAAATTCCAAATTTAATCGTTACGGGTCTCAAAGCCCGATTAACGTCCAACGTCAATTTAATTAAAGTCCAATGGGCTTTTAATTAATTTCTTAAGGCGTGGACTTTTGGTCAACTCAAGTCAAACCGAATAACCAATATCTAATCCGGGAATTACCCCATAAGCCTAGAAATCAATTTAGGCCCATTAGGCCCAATTAAACTTTAAGGGTCCATTAGTCGCATTTGGGCTTTATGGAAGCGGTTTTGGGCCCAATTGGATCCAACCAATTTTGCATAAACCCGACTTAGTACTACCAAGCCCAATAACAACTTTCAAAGTCCAATTTCCAAATTAGGCCCAATATAATTAAATTACAAATTCCAAATTTCCAATTTAATTACACAAAGTGTATAACACAATTAATTACCCAATTAACATTTCCAAAACACCAATTAGCCTAATAATCATGCTCAATTACATCAATTAGTGTCCAACACATTTTGATCAAAAATCAAACCCATCATGCTTATATTGTTCTCGGCAATTTGGGGATATTTATATCCGATTCAGTTTCAATCTAATTAAATCCACATCGACATAAATCAACACACACCCACATGATTCCAACTCATCCAATGAATCAAAATTCAAAAATCCAAGACATTAGGGCTTATATTCCTCTCGGCCAAGCTAAGGTATTTCGGGAAAAATGTTCCAAACATAATTTCATTAAATTGATCCAATCAATCTTCAATTAAACATCAATTAAGCATACTAATTCATCCAATTTCATTAAAACTTGCTCAAAATCAATTTACCCAATTTTAAGCCCTAAATCATTTTCATGCTTTTCCTTGCTCATGATACCATTGTTGGAGTTTACTAAGGTCCCAAGGATCAATAAACAAGCATGAACATGTGTGAATACATACGAGGAGTTGCAGAATACTCACATCGATCGGTTGAGCGACGCAGCAATGAACAAAACTCGAACTTCTACCTATTGGACTGCTCGGCAGTGAGCACTGTCACAGCTCACTGGTTTCAGCCATGGATGTCTTCATCAAGCTCCAATCTTCGTCAAACGATTCCCGGCTCATTGGTGGACTTCCTTATCACCTTCGCATGTCTCTCGGAGTGCTAGCTCTCTTGATTTTTGCCACAAAAACCAAGCACTTTGGCTTCCCTTCTCACGATTTTTTGCAAACCAGAAACCAGAAAGTTTCAGCCCTTTGGGCGTGAGAAAGATGAAGAGAAAAGAGAGACGAAGTGTTGTGTGATGGTTGGTAAGAAAAGTGTATCTAATACACAATTATTTTTTTACTTTTCAAAAATCAAATAATTGATTTCTAAAATCAAAACAAATACCAAACATTTAAAATATATATTAAAGTCTATCACACATCACACTTGAGTGTATTACACTCCACCATCAATTCACATCAATCAATCAAATCAAGTGACAAGTTGTCACAACACTCAAAGTGACTAATGATTTGACGCTTGATGCGACTAACGTTTTGATGCTTGATTTATTTTGCGTGCCGCAACTCGAATTCGAAATGCGAATGCGCTCGCAAACAATCCCGGGCTCGGGTTCGCTAATTCCAATTAACGAATTTTCCGTTGCGACGTAATAAAATGATTACGCCTAGCGAAGTCAATATTCACTTCGCTAACGAATTAATTCTAAATTAACTCGTTCGCCCGAATTAAAATCTAATTTTAATTCTGCGTCGAAATTCAATTTCGTTTATATATCGAATATATTAATTAATCGAATAATTCCAAATTAATCGTTATCTCTCTTTAAATGATATTTTATCCCAGATAAAATATCTCCGCAATTAATCCCAGATTAATTTTCTCTCTCATCTAATTAATCCCAGATTAATTAAAAGTACGAGTCATACGTCATCGGTGAATCTTCGGGAAGCGACCCATGAGATCCTCGGATATGTTGGCAGTAAATTCGGTCGTCGGACTATCCGAACACGTAAGTACCTCGTACTACGTTTATACCGATTTACAAGACAAGGTTGGCTTCTAACAAAGCGCCATGCCTACCCAATTCTCCAGAAATATCCTTACATGAATAAAGGATCTATATTAGGCGTAGTATACGTAGTATTTCGTATTTCGATCCAGTATCGGATGATCACATGAAAGGCCTGGGGCTGGTACAATGTCTGCCCCGTACGAAGCATATATCGGATTACGAGCAACTAGTCTCTTTAATATCGGATAATCATGACCAAGTCATATTATCCCGACGGTTGCAACCTTTTTAGAGAACCAGTTCTGTATCCCTGCGCGATCATCATCTCCATATGACTGGAGTGACACTTCCGTCTTGACATCACACCTAACACACTATGATTCTCAATATACCCAGCATAAGCGTACACAGAACCTGTTAAAGCCCTGGACGACCGCAACCAAAGTATATTGATTGTCGCAAGTATTAGCGGTGCAAGTCTCAGGTTAAGACCAAATACACCTACCCTGATTTCGGACTTCCATAGACACATAGTCATACTACCAATGGAATTCCGAGAGGTGTATCCAGAGCGAAGCTATTTCCCGTACCATCGGTAAAACACAACCTCCTATTACACTTACATGGGTATCCTATACCAAAATATATGAGAACTATTCCGTCGTGCCCTCACAACGTGCACAAGTGTAATACTAGTCTTTTACGCATTCATCGATGTCCAATCTCGATAATGTTCTGACTAGGGATATTTAATGATTTATCCTTCGTGGATTGATACTGTCTTATATCATTCTCAATCCAGGAACAAATCATAGGGACCTCCTATCATTTATATATCTAGGTGATCTAATCACAAATGATAAGAGTGCAATCTCCTTTGTCACATAGTTAATTTGTACAACAACACCATGATCTGTACAAATAGTGACGCTATGGGTCATAGATCTAGTCATGCTTCTTCTATGTGTGATTTGTGAAACCAGTTGTGACTGGTAAAGTTGTTTTATGTGTTGATCTTCTGCTGCAGTATTGCCAGAGGGTATATTGTCAACGTTAGATAGCTCTGTTGAGTTTTCTAGATTTTCCCAAGATCAAATTAAGCTATGAAAACATGTGAATACATCAAAGTAAAGTTGCGGAATACTCACTTTGATCGGCTTTTGCGATGCGAAGAACAACAAAAATATTCCTTGAAGCTCTCGGCCAAGGTCCATTTGTGCTCCTAGTGAGTTCGGCCAAGCCCTTCCATGGATGATCTTCAAGCTCCAAGCTTTGCGAATGGATTCCATGCTCATGAATGGGTTTCCCTATCACCTTTGTAGGATTCTTTTGGTGTTCTAGCACTTGGAAATTTTGCCACAAAATCTCCCTTTGTTTCTTCTTGTTCTCGGTCAAGCCAAGAACTTGAGAGAAAATGGCACCAAGGCCGTGAGAGGGAGAGAGAAGAAGAGAATTGTGTTGTTTTGTGTTGTGTAATCTAATTACACAAAATGAAAGTCAAATACCAAAAATAATGAAAATGGTAAATGTCTTTCAAGCCATCACACTAGTGTGTTTCACACTCAACCACCTACCAACAACTTCCATCATATTAAAGTGATAAAGTTGACTAGTGATGTGACGCATGATGTGACTTGTGGGCCCCACTTGATTCAAAATGCGAATGGGCCCGCAAACACTCCCGGGCTCGGGTTCGCTAATTCCGAATTAACGAATTTTCTGTTGCTACGTAATTAATTCAAATTTAATTAAATAATTATGCCTAGCAAAATTACTATTCACGTCGCTAGCAAATTAATTCTAAATTAACTCGTTCGCCCGAATTAAAATCTAATTTTAATTCCGCGTCGAAATCTAATTTCATTTAATATATCGAATATATTATTTTATCGATGAATTCCAAATTAATCGTTCTCTCTCTTTAAATAATATTTTATCCCAGATAAAATATCTCCGCAATTAATCCTAGATTAATTTTCTCTCTCTAATAATTAATCCTAGATTAATTATGTGCGAGTCATACGTCATCGGTGAATCTTCGGGAAGCGACCCATGAGATCCCCACATATGTTGGCAGTAAATCCGGTTGTCGGACTATCCGATCACGTACGTACCTAGTACTACGTTTTTACCGATTTACAAGACATGGTTGGCTTCTAGCAAAGCACCGTGCCTACCCAATTCTCTAGAAATATTCTTAAAGGAATATGTAATCTATATCAGGCGTTGTATACGTAGTATTGCGTATTTCGATCCAATATCGGATGTCACATGCAAGGCCTGAAGCTGGAATTGTGTCTGCCCCGTACGAAGCACATATCGGATCTCTGGTAACTAGTCTTTATAATCGGATAAACATGACCAAGTCATATTATCCCGATAGCTGCAACATATAAGAGTACCAGTTCCGTATCCTACGTGACCATCATCTCCATATGACTGAAGTGATACTTCCATCTTGACATCACACCTAATACACTACGGTTCTCAATATACCCAGAAGAGGCGTACACAGAACTTGTTAAAGCCCTGGACGACCAAAACCAAAGTATATTGATTGTCGCAAGTATTAGCGGTGTAAGTCTCAGGTTAAGACCAAATACACCTACCCTGATTCGGACTTCCATAGACACATAGTCATACTACCAATGGAATTCCGAGGGGTCTATCCAGAGCGAAGCTGATTGATGTCAGTAATCCTGGATGAAAATGTCATTAAATGGCTTTAATTTTCAGATTTGGAATAAAACCTCATGATAGTCCTAGATACTGAGAAGTTATTATATTTGATAGAATTACATCTCGGGCCTAAGCCCGGAGTTGAGCAAATAGTAGAACATGATCTTTGGAAGATTCATGTGATGATAACTTTAGTGCTCAATCCGTTATGCTTACCGCAATAACCCTTTAATTCCGTCATCAAAATTAAGGATTAGATAATTGTACCATGATGATGAAATTAAAGATCTTCATAGATCTATACTTAGATCTTAGAAGTACAAATTGCAAAAGAAGCTCTTTAGCTCGTGTATGTCAGAGGGTACATCTGTCGAGCACTAGGTGTCGCAGATGATTACTGACATCAATCAGCTAGGTTAGCTGGGCATTACCTATGTGGCTGAGACTGCCAAAGATTTGATCTTATAGTCTCTACCCGAAAGCTGGGGCAGGTTCATTATGAACTAAGAGTAAACTCTTGGAGAGTTGACGGCTATGCTCTAGGAGGCAGAGCTAGAGCTTCTAAAAGGGGCAAAGGCAAAATCATCAAAGTCTTCTAGGAAGACAAATGACATATCCCAAGATGTCTGCCTAAACTGTGGCAAATGGGGTCACTGGAAGCGTGACTGCCGTATGGACAAGGCAGACGTGAAGGAATTGAAGAGGGGCAAGGCTCCGGCTTCTAGTATGTTTGTCATAAATATGTTCACTACTAGTTTCAAAATTGGATTTTGATACTAAGTGTTGTACATAAGATATGTACTGATGTGCGGAATCTGCTGATTAGCAGGAGACCGACTTCAGTTGAGACTTATCTACGAGTCAAAAACGGGACGAGAGTCGTTGTTTTAACCGTAGAAACCTAAGTTTGGTAACTACCCTTTGTGTATGTACTTAAATTATCTTTCAATTATCTTGATTGCTATAGTCCAACTATCCAATCAATGATTTTAGGTACTATTTAATATAATGATTACTATAATCTAACAATATAATCAACTATAATTTGATTGTTTAAATTCAAATATATTGATTACTATAATCCAATTATATAATCAACTATAATTGAAATAGTTTGAATACAGTCCAACTGTTTAATTAAAACAATAATTAAATATTAGTCCAACTAATATATTTATGTATTGACGAAAAATTGAAATGAGCGCGTATTGGCAAATATCTAGACGAAATTGCAAATTTAATACTTGCCTCCCACTATTTTTCGGTGAGCCTCTAACCCTCTGTTGAGTACTCGAGAAACCTTGTTTCCTAGTGGGCTAGGATCCCGTTAAATAACACACAACCTTGACTTTGGCCAACAAGTTGTATGATATTTAACTAGGTAGATCTCTAAGATCAATTGGATCTCATCCAATTCCTAGATCCAGTAGGTGGACATCCAAGTCCGAACATATATCTAATATATGCCAATATATCCAATATATTCCCTAACCTTTTTCCTCTGAATCAATTAAGCCTTGGCTTTGGCACAACAAACTTAATGATTCCAGTTAAGCGGGACCCATTGACCTTGGAAAGTTTCGTAATCGATGTCGATGGACACGAAGTGATCTTGACTTTGGCCAACAAATCACAATTTGGACAAGACATGCGATATGGAACAAAGCCTTCATGATTCAAACACATCCGCGATGGACAAAGACCTTGACTTTGGCCAACAAACCAGTTCCAATCTTGGATCTTGAGAATGAATCATTCAATGGAAGGAAAAACGCTTAATATTTGTTGAGGGTTTTTCGCGTAATTGGCAACCAATTAATTATCTTTGATTAGGTCTCATCATACACCCTTAAACATGCATTCTAAAAGCATAATAAGGCGCGATAAATAAATTAATAATGATATGCGGATGGATATTTAAAACAACTTGTTCCTAGAACAAATCTCTCCATTTCCTCTCTCCCGCTAGCACAAATCTTACTTCTACCCAATTACATAACACTTATAAAGAAACCTAATTTACATTGACGGGAATAGGTGAGAAGAGAAATACAAAGAATCAAGAGGTAATAGGCTGGACACGCAGGTCCAATTTAATAAATTCTAAATTTATTACAACAATTTCCAAAATTGCCCTCACCCATCTAATATCCATCCGATATACATTATTCATACATCACATCCATGTATTCACACAAAGCATGTTATCAATCAATCTAATCCAATTAATTAATCTGAAATTAATGACCATCCAATGTTCAAACAACGATTTGATTTGCGCGAGTCCAACTCGTTTTAAGAATAAGTACTCAAAGTACGAATTCTCGAATTATATTAAACTACAACATTAAATTCAATTTAATTTGTATTCAATACTAATTCTATATTTAATTCCAAATTAAATAATTACACTTTATTAATGTGCCTTTGCGACTTAGATTCTAAATCTAATCTTTACGGGTCTCAAAGCCCAATTAACATCCAATGTCAATTTAATTAAAGTCCAATGGGCTTTCAATTAATTTATAAGGCATGGACTTTGGCAACCAAAGCCCAATAAGGAATCACCCTTTTGCCAAAAATCAATTTAGGCCCATTAAGCCCAATTAAAATATTAAAGGCCCATTTTATTATATTTGGACTTTATGGATATGGTTTTGGGCCCAATTGGATCCAACCAATTAACCTAAACCAAACTTGGCCCAACCAAGCACATTTAGCCCAAATACAACTTTATTAGCCCAATTCCTAATTTAACCCAACTAATTAAATTCCAAAATTCCAAATTTCAACATTTAATTAACTAAAGTGTATTAGCCATAATTAATTTTTCAAATTAACATTTCCAAAATACCAATTTACATAATTAATCATGCTTTCTAATTATCAATTCATGTCCAACACAATTGAAGCAAAATCAATCCTAATTCATGCTTTGAAGCTCACGGCAATTTAGGGATTTTAAATCCGATTTCGATTTTAATCCAATTAAATCCTAAATCAATTTATCTCAAGTCTTTCAACTCATCCAATGATCAAAAGAACAAAAATTACCATGATATTAGGGTACCACATGCATTCGGCCAAGCCCAATTTTTGGGGAAAAATTAATCCAATTCAATTTTCATCAAATTGATCATGCATAACTCTAAGTTATCATCATTCAAGCATACTCAATCAAACAATTTCATCAAATCATGCTCAAATCAATTTTACCCAAATTTTACCCTAATTCAATTTCATGCTTAATCAAGGCTCTGATACCATTGTCAAGTTTTCTAGGTCTTCCCAAGATCAAATTAAGCTGTGAATACATCAAAGTAAAGTTGCGGAATACTCACTTTGATAGGCTTTTGCGATGCGAAGACCAACAAAAATATTCCTTGAAGCTCTCGGCCAAGGTCCCTTTGTGCTCCTAGTGAGTTCGGCCAAGCCTTTCCATGGATGATCTTCAAGCTCCAAGCTTTGTGAATGGATTCCATGCTCAAGAATGGGTTTCCCTATCACCTTTGTAGGACTCCTTTAGTGTGATAGCACCTTGGAAATTTTGCCACAAAATCTCCCTTTGTTTCTTCTTGTTCTCGGCCAAGCCAAGAACTTGAGAGAAAATGGCACCAAAGCCGTGAGAGGGAGATAGGAGAAGAGAAGTGTGTTGTTTTGTGTTGTGTAATCTAATTACACAAAATGAAAGTCAAATACCAAAAATAATGAAAATGGTAAATGTCTTTCAAGCCATCACACTAGTGTGTTTCACACTCAACCACATACCAACAACTTCCATCACATTAAAGTGATAAAGTTAACTAGTGATGTGACGCATGATGTGACTTGTGGGCCCCATTTGATTCAAAATGTGAATGGGCCCGCAAACACACCCGGGCTCGGGTTTGCTAATTCCGAATTAACGAATTTTCCGTTGCGAAGTAATTAAATCAAATTTAATTAAATAATTATGCCTAGCAAAATTACTATTCACGTCGCTAGCGAATTAATTCTAAATTAACTCGTTCGCCCGAATTAAAATCTAATTTTAATTCCGCGTCGAAATCTAATTTCGTTTAATATATCAAATATATTATTTTATCGATTAATTCCAAATTAATCGTTCTCTCTCTTTAAATAATATTTTACCCCGGATAAAATATCTCCGCAATTAATCCTAGATTAATTTTCTCTCTCTAATAATTAATCCTAGATTAATTATGTGCGAGTCATACGTCATCGGTGAATCTTCGGGAAGCGACCCATGAGATCCCCGGATATGTTGGCAGTAAATCCGGTTTTCGGACTATCCGAACACGTACGTACCTAATACTACGTTTTTACCGATTTACAAGACATGGTTGGCTTCTAGCAAAGCACCGTGCCTACCCAATTCTCCAGAAATATTCTTAAAGGAATATGTAATCTTCATCAGGCGTAGTATACGTAGTATTGCGTATTGCGATCCGGTATCAGATGTCACATGCAAGGCCTGGGGCTGGAATTGTGTCTGCCCCGTACGAAGCACATATCGGATCTCTGGTAACTAGTCTCTATAATCGGATAAACATAAACTAGTCATATTATCCTGATACCTGCAGCATATAAGAGTACCAGTTCCGTATCCTACGTGATCATCATCTCCATATGACAGAAGTAATACTTCCATCTTGACGTCACACCCAATACACTACGATTCTCAATATACCCAGAAGAGGCGTACACAGAACTTGTTAAAGCCCTGGACTACCAAAACCAAAGTATATTGATTGTCGCAAGTATTAGCGGTGCAAGTCTCAGGTTAAGACCAAATACACCTACCCTGATTCGGATTCCCATTGACACATAGTCATACTACCAATGGGATTCCGATGGGTCTATCCAGATTAATCGTTATCTCTCTTTAAATGATATTTTATTCCAGATAAAATATCTCCGCAATTAATCCCAGATTAATTTTCTTTCTCATCTAATTAATCCCAGATTAATTAAAAGTGCGAGTCAGACGTCATCGGTGAATCTTCGGGAAGCGACCCATGAGATTCCCGGATATGTTGGCAGTAAATTCGGTCGTCAGACTATCTTAACACGTAAGTACCTCGTACTACGTTTATACCGATTTACAAGACAAGGTTAGATTGCTTCAAATTACACAAAATCATCAAATCTATTGCTAACTAATTTTATACACGTCAAATAACATGAAATCTACTCCATTCGTATCAAAGCAAGCCATATCGTCACGTCAAGTCATGCACATCAAAGAGATCTTAATCATATCATATCAAATAACATATCCTATCATATAGCAAAAGAGATCAAACCAGATCACAAACATAAGACCTATATAGTTTATACATAATAAGAAACTTACTCAGACGATCTGATGCCTTGTAGCTGCAGTCACCGATATCTAAACCTTTGCTCTGATACCAACTTTGTAACACCTCACCTGAGCCAAGATGCTACCGGCATGAGACATGAATAACCTATCTCCATAAGCCTCAAACTTAAAGAAAAACGGACATGACGCGCTCTAAATTTATGCAACCTAGAACACAGTCCAACACCACAATGTGACCTGTAATGAACATCAATACACATAAGGACCTCAAGTCCACCACTCAAGACACATCAAAAGCTCATCAATAATACTTAAGGGCTCTGTGCTTATAATTACACATACAAATCAAAAGTCTTTATTCAAATATTACACAACGTACTCAACACAAATCAAAATATACAAATAAACAACTTGGTTTCTAGACTTCTACGACACTTCCCATAACACTAGAGTGGTGACTGCAACTTGGGTGATCTATCGTCTCAATCATGACTTTCCAATGGCTTGAAATGCAGACCAACATGGTCGCTAACCTGCAAAACTAGCAAATTGTATTGGTGTGAGTTATAAAACTCAGTAAGTAACCACACTCGTACTATAAACAAAACATACAAGTCAAACATATCATGTCATATATCAAAAGCTTTTCAGAATTTCCTAATGAATTGTATAAATGGTCTTAATTTTCTTTATTTAGTCTAAAATTTATTCTTAAATAAATTTCAACCATATTTATATTATTATTTTACCTCTGTTATAATTTAATATATTTCATGCTTTCTTTTTTGGAGGGCGGCGTGACTTAGGCAACACTAGTGTCTATATCGCACATGATGGTGGATGTTATTTTTCTTGTTATGAGTTGATGCAATGAAGCTCAACAAAACCCTAGATACCACCAATGGTCAATTTTCAATTCGAATTAAAAAAATTTCCCTTGAAGCAAAACGTTCTCTCTTCAATTGAATCCAATATTCAAAATGTGGTTAATTTGGTGTTGGGGAAGATCAGCAGCCATAAAGAAATTAGCTGATTAATACTAGACATTTAGCAAGCATGCAGTTTGTCCTTTGAATCCTGTTGGTGGTATTTTCAGGTCCTATGATATTTAAGCAATACGGCAGGGGTAAAAAGGGGATATTCCCTTGTTGATCGAGATCATTAATACCGACCCGACCACATGAGTTGGGGGCCGAGCACTTATGAGCAGTAACCCGACCATTTAAGATCGGATGACCAGGCATTATCAGATCGACAACAGCGTTCTCAATTCAAAAGACCATCATGACCGACCTCATGAAGACCGGGAATATGGCGGGATACGCTCCAGAAGATAAGACATCATATTCTTACGGATAAGAAGATAAGTTATCCTACTGTCATAGGGAAAGGTTGATAAATCAGTGTCCTAATAAGATATAGGAAGTGAATGTAGTTTCAACTAAGGAATCCTTGTAAGAAAAGGAATCAGATTTCTTCATTATTACAAATAGGAGGGGAAAATGTAAGTAAAGGTATCAATATCATTACCATAAGACTTGTAAACACAAAACAGATCTGAAAAGCGTATTTTGGTAATAAATTATCACCCGTTCTGTGCCCGTGGACGTAGGTTGGATCTGATCCACCGAACCACGTTAAATCTCTTTGTCGATTGGCGTATTTATATGTCTTTTGCTAAGTTTGCTTTTGGTTCCCCCATAACCGAACAAATTCACTATTGAGGGAGGATTATCTCGGGAGTAAAAAACCAATATTGTCCTGAGACCAAAATCAGCCATCAACAGTTGGCACCGTCTGTGGGGAACTCAACAAGAAGCAGCTCGCGTAGTAAGACGATGGCAGAAGATGGAAATCATCGGTCGTCAGGGAGTTCAACAGCAGAATGAATGGAGAAAATAGAGGAAAATATGAGGAAAGAAAGGGAGGAAAATCAAAACCTGTTGAAGTCCATGATGAACAGGTTGGAGAGGATGGAAGAGACGAATAATGAGAGGCTTGAAGCCGGAGCCAGTTGGAGGAGAGGCGAAAAAGCGATAGGAAAAAGAGTCGTAGATGTGAGTGATGACAATGAACTGATGAGGAAGGGTCCCTACGGGATAAGGTCCGTAATAGTAGAAAAAGATTTACAAATGGAGGATACGTGGGAAGAAGAAGAGGGGAGACAGTCACCAGACTCTTCCTATGAGGGCCCCCACGACACCAGAAGGGGAGATAGGAATGATAGTGAAACCGGACGGGAAATCTCAGGCCATGAGGAACGCCACACCTGGGGTGACAGACACAAAGAAGGACGCAGGAGGCGGCACGGTAACACAGATAGCAGTATAAAATCTTGGTTAAGAAAAGAAATGGCCAAGTGGGGAGCGAACCTCAAAACGGAGACGGGAGATACTCGGGACGACGAGGTTGAATCTCCATTCACAGAAGAAATAAGGTCGGCAAAATTCCTAAGGCGATTCAACATGCCGTCCATAACGCTCTTCAAAGGCCACACTGATCCAAAATCCCATATTGAGAGGTTTGTCCTGTTGATGGAGGTCCAAGGAGTAGTAGGGGATGCCGTCTGCAAAGTATTCCCTCTAACCTTGGGCGGGTCTGCCATTCTATGGTTCAGAAGTCTTGCCCTGGGAAGCATCAGTAGCTTCGCTCAACTCAGAAGGTCATTTGTTCGACATTTCGAGGGGGCCTACGTCCCAAAGAAGACAATTGGGGAATTAAGGCTCATGAAGCAGGGGGACGACGAGCACTTGAAGGCTTTCATTGAACGATACCATAACATGGTGCTCGAGGTCAGGGGATATGAGTCACTCGAGGCCTTGGAAATTTTGAAGGGGGCTTTAAAGGTCGGAAAACTGTGGACCCACATGAGGATCCAAGATACACCGAACTATGCCACCGCTCTGGAAACAGCCCGGAAGTTTGTTTCGTTGGAGAATGAAGAAAGAATCTCCCGGAGGGGGACAACCATCAGAGAACGGACAGCGAGAGCGGAAGCTCCTCGTAAACCAGACAAGGAGTTCAAAAAACCACCCCCGAAGCGAAGGGAATTCAAATCGGTACCTCGGGATGACCAGGAAAAAAAGGATCTCGACCCAGGTGAACCATGTGGCCAGGGAAGAGGCATACATTCCTCTGAATAGACCACTGGGGCAAATCGTCATGGAAATCCAGGGAAAATGTCTCTTGATAGAACCTGACCTCAGGAGATTCCCGCTAGACAGAAGGAATAATAAATCCTATTGCGTGCATCATAATCTTCGGGGGTATACAAAGGACGGATGCCAAGACCTACAAGAGCAAATGGAAGACCTGGCGCGGAATGGGTATTTGAACAATTACATTAACCATGAAGTTATGGCGGCCAGGCAGAGAGCACATGGCCGACAGGCGAATGTTATCGCAGGGGGAAAAACATCGGCCGGGGACTCTAACTGGTCAAGGAAAAGTTATAGCCGTACTTAGGGGTCAGAAGTGTTAAGAACAGAACGGGCCTCGGAAATACAAGGTGGTCAGTCAGTGCCAACAATATTCACGGATGAGGATGCTCGAGGGGTGTGTTCCCCCACGATGATGCATTAATAATCTAGGCAACAATCGGCGGTTCTGAGGTAGACAGAATCCTAGTGGATCCCGGGAGTGCGGTGGATATAATCTCCAAGGAGGCTTTGGAAGGCCTTGGTGTGGAGTATGCGACTCTAACCGACGATAGGACTCCCCTATACGGATTTGGGGGCTCAACAGTCGTCCCATTGGGAATGATACAATTGGCAATGACGATCGGAACCCGTCCCCGAACTCGGACGATTATGATAAATTTCACAGTGGTGGATTGCATGAGCAGTTACCAAGTCATTGTTGGTCGGCCTTTCATGATGAAGACAAAAGCTGCAATGTCTTGCTATTACTGAAACTTGAAATTCCCAACCCGCGAAGGGAATGGAATTGTGTGGGGAAGCCAGAAGGTGGCTCGGAGCTGTTTCGCCACCCTCTCAAGGGAGACCCTTTGCATTGAAGCAGGTACCCGGAAAAGACAAGGGAACGAAGACGAGGAAGAAGCAAGTAAATACCCAGGTCCTCGGCCAAAGAAGGCTGCCCGGCTAGGGGCAATCGAAGAATTAGACGTGATGGAACTTTTCGGACCTGGAAAGAATGTAAAAATAGGGAGAGACTTAGACGGGGTCCTGAAGCAGGATCTGCTGAAGTGTCTGAAGGAGTACCTAGACGTCTTTGTATGGGGGCACGATGACATGCCCGGGATTGATCCGAAGTTCATCAATCATCGTTTAACAGTAAGCCCGTCACACAACCCGGTCAAGCAAAAAAGAAGAACCTTTAACCAGGAATGGTGCAGGGCAATGACTGCCGAGGTAGAAAAACTATTGAAAAACACCAAACCCTTGACATGCCAATCACAGGTGCTACCATAAAAACCCCGGGTAGTAGTACTCCGACCTAACTCATGTCATCTTTGAGGATCAGGACTACATCAATGGATGAAGCGCTTAAGGATGAGCATTACCTTAATGCTTCAGACACTCTTTGATCCATATTTTGATCGTTTGGATCCGTGAGATGCATAGAACGAGGAGGGATGATACCCTTGTGGCGTTTGCTTGCTCCAGTGTTACCGAGCATAAGGAGGAGCATTCCCTTAATGATTCGGACACTCTTTGATCCATATTTTGATCATTTGGATCCGTGAGATGTATAGCACGAGGATGGATGATACCCTCATGGCGTTTTCTTGCTCCAGTGTTACCGAGCATAAGGAGGAGCATTCCCTTAATGCTTCGGACACTCTTTGATCCCTATTTTGATAGTTTGGATCCGTGAGATGCATAGCACGATGAAGGATGATACCCTCGTGGCATTTGCTTGCTCCAGTGTTACCGAGCATAAGAAGGAGCATTCCCTTAATGCTTCGGACACTCTTTGATCCCTACCTATTTCTTTGATCATTCGGATCCGTGAGAAGAATAGAACGAGGATGGATCATGCCCTCGTAGCGATTGCTTACTCTAGTGTTACCGAACATAAGGAGGAACATGCCCTTAATGCTTCGGATACTCTTTGATCCCTATTTTGATCGTTCGGATCCGTGAGTAGTGCAACACGGTGATGGATTGTGCCCTCGTAGCGTATGCTTGCTCCAGCGTTGTAAAGAGGAGCCCCCAAACAATACACAGGCTCCATGGCGACTTGAAGTATAGAGGATGTGCCCTTACCATTCTAAACGCTCTTTGATCCAAATCCTGGTTCGCCGGGAATCTGAATTGAAAGATTCAGGATTGTGTTTTGGAAACCTCGGACAGGACGCTGTTTTAAGGAATCTGTGCTGATTGTTTACACTTTAACGTTTTGCTTTGAATAAGCATTGAGTCAACCCCCGTTTTTTAAATTATAAAGTTTTGTTTTTGTTTTTCACTGGTCTGGCAAGGAGACGCCCGTGCCAGATTCGGTAGGGCTTCAAAAGGTTGATTCACTTCCCTTATGAACAAATCTCAAAGATTATTTGGCTCGGGGCTGGATTTCGTTCCGCCGAGGCCATTTGATTGTTCGGCTCGGGGCTGGATTTCATTTTGCCGAGGCCACTTGATTGTTCAGCTCGGGGCTGGATTTCGTTCCGTCGAGGCCACTTGATTATTCGGCTCGGGGCTGGATTTCGTTCCGCCGAGGCCATTTGGTTTCTCTCAGCTCGGGGTCGGGTTACGTCCCACCGAGTCTGTCTCTTTGGACTGGGGACATAACATTCCCCCAGAGTCAATTGTTCCTCTCAGCTCGGGGTCGGGTTACGTCCCACTCACTCTATCTTCTCAAACTGAGGACGTAACATTCCCATAGAACCAAGTGTTTCTCCTAGCTTGGGGTCGGGTTACGTCCTACCGAGTCTGTCTTTTCGGACCGGGGACGTAACATTCCCCCAGAGCCAAGTGTTTCTCCTAGCTCGGAGTCGGTCCTCAAGTGGTCGTTTTTTGGAGAGCAATCGGAGCGAGTCATGAAGGACCAAAAAAGAAAAGTGGAATAGAAGTATACAAAAATATTCACATAAATATGATCGTGAAAAGAGTTATTACAAGAAAAATAAAATGTGTTCGGGATTACACGGGGCCTCATTCGGGTTACCCCCTACAGTTCAGCCCGTGCATGGGCAATTATTTCTTCCTCAACAGGTACGGGTGGCAACTGGCTGGGCTCGACCTCGAGAGGGGGGACAACAGATTCCACAGGGACGGCCTGGGAGGCCCCGAAAATTACGGCTTCAAGAGCAGGAACATGAGCCTCAGACCGAATCTATTCAAAAGCAGTAGCCTCAGGTCGGTCCTATTCAGGAGCCGGGGCGATCGAAATGGGATCGAGATCCATCACCTCTTCGGGAGAAAGGGGTAACCATCTTTGAAACTCCTCCTGTGAAATTTCCTATTTGTAGAAGCGGATGGCCGCGTGGATAGGCCCCATATCCAGGTTGGGCAGTACCATCGGGATGATCTCGGCGCAGTCCCTGACCTCCTCAAGGCGGATTACGTCTCTCTCGGCCTCTAGCTCAGCTTCCTTCCTCTTAAGCTCGTCCCGGGCCCGTACCAGCTCTTCATCTTTGGCCCTTAGCTTGGATTCAACGCTGCACACTTCCACTTGCAGGATCCTATTGTCGGCCTGGGCAGCCTCCAAGTCCTTCTTGGCAGCATCAGCATTTTTCCTCTCCAGAGAGGCGGCGGCCCTGAGAGCTTTATTTGTGGTATGAGCCTCAACAGCAGCTAGCTCCAGATTCTTTATGTTTTCTTCTTTACGGGCCATCTCGGCCTCCACTTCACTAAGCCGATTCTGGAGCCTCTGGGCTTAGCCACCCTCGGATAAAAAGCTCAGGAGAATATCCTTATTCTTGGCCGCAAGATAGGTCGCATGCCGAGAAGAAACAAAAAATCAGAAATCGAACTAAGTTACGAACTCACAGCGGGAATAAGGGAAAAGTAACTACCTTCGCTATCTGGAAACACAACAATGTAACCACATCCTCGGGAGAGAGATATTCATATCTCGGAATCTTTGCCGGAGGGACCGCCTCGGCCAGTTAGTTGATTGCCGGCACCAGATGAGAAGTGGCCTCCAAAATGTCCTGACCGAGGTCTTCTACGCCAAGAATTACGGCGCCTTTCTTTTTTTTGGAGGAACCCTCCGGCACTCTCTTCTCTTTCCGAACGGGCTGCCTCTTACTCAGGACCCATTCCTCCTCCACCTCCCGAGTCAGCTCGGCCTCCTCTGCCCCGAACAGACGCCTCTTTTTTTCTGGTGGGTTTCGATGGGCTGGCAGGACGAGCGGAGACTTTTGGCAATACCATAGTAGGGGGAGATAAGCTTTGGATAGCTAATGGGGCCGCCTCTTCAGTCACTTTTCTAGCCTCAGTAGTCGCTGGCCGTTTCCAGGAGGGCCTGGCCCCAACCTGGCCGGTTTTCTTTGTTGCGCCAGCCAGTTGATCAAGGTATTTTGGCCTTCTTGACATACCAGCAAAAAAAAAAATAATAACAAAAACAAAAAAAGTGGTCAGTCCAGAATCTGAGCAAATTCAAATCATCATCATGCTAAGCACACAAGGGGATTTGTTAGAGGGTTAGTGAAGCCTACCTATCCGCCCCGGGACCTTCGGAGGAGCAGTCCGAATCAGGCCCGACTCAACAAAGGCCTCGTCGTTAACCAATTGCTTCCAATGATCGGCATATCGCCGAGCTCAGCGCACCCGAGCCCGGACCTGGTGGGAGACCTTGGGAGCATCCCTCCAACAAGCTGGGAAGAGTCAAAGAAGTTAGAAACCTATCGTAAAGTCAAGAGCAGGAATACTAAAGGTTAGATTCCTAACCTCCCACTCTAAAGATATCCGGGACAGAAACCTTCTCTTCATAAGATCTCAGGACCCGTCCCCAATCTCTTGTGGCCCAGAACCATAAATCTTTGAAGTTTTTGTTGGAGTCGGGGAGTTTTCCGACAATATTTGATGAGTCAGCATAGGCAGAAAGGAAGTATCAACCATGGTGCGTCCTTGGGTTGGCCTTCAAACGATATAACCTCTTCACTTCTTCAAGGCAGGGTTCGCCGAGCCCCGCCCGACTCCAAGTCACATATAGCCCGGCCAAAATCCTCCAGCTATTCAGGCTTAATTGGCAAGGGGCGATCTCCATCTCGGCCAGCATCCAGATGAAATAACGTTGAATTGGCAGCCGGAGTCCACACTCAAAGAAAGCCGGGAGAAGAGCCATCGAACCTTCATCGGGTTGACTAGCACGATCCATTGGCCCGGGGACTTCAAGAGCGATATCTATCGGAATGTCATATCGCTGTCGGAGAAGTGCTAGGTCGTCTTCAATTATCTTGGAAGGACGGTCCCTATCCAAAGCCGAGTAGTCAAAATCATCGGGCTCTGGATCCTTCCGAGGAATTCTCTGATGGTAAGTATCTTGTTCAGCCTCGGAAGGGGTGGGGGTAGTGTCGAGGTCCTCTATGCTTGGTGCCCCCGAGCTCGAGGAGAGCTCTTCAACGGGGGGAGTCAGAGGTTTAGCAGGGTTTGCAGAGGAAGACCTAGTGTCAGACATCCCTGACATCCGAGAAATAAAAGAAAAAAGGGGGAGGTCAGTCTATAGCTAATTTCTAAAGCTAAGACTGTGAGTTCTAAATGCCCTAACAACATCGATCAAGCCATAAATCTCTCTAGCAACACAAATCCAAAACACAAAAAAAAGGGGAGCATGATTCGCAACACATGAAAAGCAAAGCAAGGAGGTCGTTCAGAAGACTTACTTGTTTCTTTCGGAGGGATTGAAGATTGCTCGGTACGACTTGGTTGTTCTTTGAGTTCACTGGTCACAGCTAAAAAGGAAGAGTTCTCACGGTTGGGAAGATCGAAGAGTTTGTGAAAGAAGGCAACAGTGTCTACTCCGTTTTGTTATAGTCTGTTCGGTGCATTTGTGGCCTTTGGATTGAACGAAAGCGTCAGATACACACCACATGCCATTTTTTAAAATGATCTTTCAGAATTGGATGGACGGCTGAGATTGGGCGTCTTTTGAATTGACAATAGCGGTCAGATTGTTTTGCTTTTTGGCGGGAGAACGACAGATGGTTGACAAGTGGCAGGCTCCCATTAAACCCTAGAAGTGAT
This sequence comes from Zanthoxylum bungeanum, assembly GCA_019454045.1. Taxonomy (NCBI): domain Eukaryota; kingdom Viridiplantae; phylum Streptophyta; class Magnoliopsida; order Sapindales; family Rutaceae; genus Zanthoxylum; species Zanthoxylum bungeanum. Next base: position 58,487 of record SKCR01044514.1, on the reverse strand, counting down.
CCGATGGGCATTTAAGAGGATGTGACGGTTACGCGTCTCGAGGGACGGTTTATAGAAGGGCAATAAAGGAATTTCGCATTGGTAGAAAGAAAGACAGGCCGAACACCTGAGTCAGACCGAGGATGAGATAAGTGTAGGCCGATGAAATTTTGTCCTTCAAAGATTGGCCACCAGTTCACCAGCAAATACCACTCTTTTTATATAGTTCCCGGCACCAACTCGTACACTTGTTGGAACCGAGAACTAGGAGACAGATGTTGGTGGTATTTTCAGGTCCTATGATATTTAAGCAATACGGCAGAGGTAAAAATGGGAAATTCCCTTGTTGATCGAGATCATTAATACCGACCTGACCACATGTGTTGGGGGCCGAGTACTTATGAGTGGTAACCCGACCATTTAAGATCGGATGACCAGGCATTATCAGATCGACAACAGCGTTCTCAGTTCAAAAGGCCATCATGACCGACCTCATGAAGACCGGGAATATGGCGGGATACGCTCCAGAAGATAAGACATCCTATTCTTACGGATAAGAAGATAAGTTATCCTACTGTCATGGGGAAAGGTTGATAAATCAGTGTCCTAATAGGATATAGGAAGTGAATGTAGTTTAAGGAATCCTTGTAAGAAAAGGAATATGATTTCTTCACTATTATAAATAGGAGGGGAAAGTGTAAGTAAAGGTATCAATATCATTACCATCAGACTTGTAAACACAAAACAGATCTGAAAAGCGTATTTTGGTAATAAAGTATCACCTGTTCTGTGCCCGTGGACGTAGGTTGGATCTGATCCACCGAACCACATTAAATCTCTTTGTCGATTGGCGTATTTATCTGTCTTTTGCTAAGTTTGCTTTTGGTTCCCCCATAACCGAACAAATTCACTATTGAGGGAGGATTGTCTCGGGAGTAAAAAACCAATATTGTCCTGAGACCAAAATCAACCGTCAACAAATCCTTTTATGATTCAAATTAGGCTAAAAGCCTATAATGAATCTGCTTAGCAAAGTTAGTTGTAACACTGAGGTTTATGTGAAGGGAAAATTTTCCCTTCTTTCATTTCTTGTAACCATTGATTTGTTTCAATGATAATTTTTCCTTGAAGAAAAAATAAAGTTTTCTCTCTCTTCGAACTACCCCTTTTTGATGTATAAAGATTGATTATAAACTGAAACTCAAGGAAAACCATTGACATTTAGGATTTCATTATGATCGAAGTCTGTTTATTTTTGTATTAATTGAAGCAAATGAGGCTAAATGATTAATCTTCGTCATAGCCGTATCAATCTTGTTCACTGAGTTCATAATGGGTAAAAATTATATTTAATTTTTATGTCATATAATCCAACATGATTTATCTTGTTTATTTATTTTGTATTTTATTCAGTTTGATGTGAAGTTAGGGAGAGTAGATGCAAAAGTTACAGTATAGAAGTGTCTCATAGTGACAAAGGAACTTTGGACAATTATTTGAAAACTTCACAGGAGGATGGTCCACACGAGCAAGCAAGGTTCATTGACTACACATGAGGCAGTAAAAAGAATTCATGTCTATGCAAGTGAACACATTATTATTTTACAACGTGATCGAATTCAAGTGAACGACCCAAAAAGTAAAGCAGGTTAATTTCAAGATGGGTCCAATGTATATCGTTTTGATCATTTCAGTATATTCAATTCCAAAGTTTTTTTTGCCCTCATGGATCATAATTGTTACTGAGGAGAGAAGAGCAGAAATTTTTTTCAAGGTCGATCCCGGTGCTTAACACGTTTCCACTGTGTGGGAAATCGTTTCCTACAAACCTGAGGGTGAAATTCTATATTTTAGAATCGATGATTCCAAATTTGCTCAGACAATACATAGAAGTACCTGATGCTTGGAGCATTATGAGAACACTGAAGAAGTTGTTCGAAGCAAATCAAGAAATTAAAATATATCGGAGTTCTAAGAAATTATTTCATGCTACGCTTAAGGATGGAGGATCGGTTAGCATTCATGTTTTGAACATGATTGACCAGATCCGATATTTAGAATGATAGGGAATTATGATCGATGAACATGCCGAAATTTGATTTTATCTTCTTTGCCCAGTACTTACGCTGGCTTTATGTTAAACTTTCATATGCTTCGATGCAAGCTTGTAATGAAGAACTTCATAACATGTTACGCACTACGGAACATGATTTGGAAGAAAGGCAATCTCATTTTGTACCTCCATGGTGGAGCAAACTCTTCAAAGACTTTTAGGAAATCGAAGAAGATCAAAATGGGAAAGAAGAAGATATCAAAGAGAGACTCCAAGAAGTACAAAATTGCAAAATCACATGTAGCTCATGATGTATGTCTACACTGTAAGAAGTCTGGACACTAGAAAAAAGATTGTCCAGAGTTAAAAGGAAAGGCAGAACCCTCATGTACGCATTGTATTTTTCCTATTATTGAAATCTCATTAGCCCGAAATGAAAATAGTGGATGGGTGTTAGACACCGACAGTCCAACTTATATTTGTAACTCCATGCAAATCATGAGGGTTAAATGAAGGCTGAATAAAAGGGAGATCCAACTTAGAGTTGGGAATGACGAGACATTGGATGTCAAGACCATGGGAACATATGTTATAGATCTCTTTAATGGATGTAAATTAATTTTACATGATTGTTATTATGTACTCTCTCTTATTAGACAGATAATATCGTTATCGATATTTGATAAAGATGGATATAAAATAAACATTAAAGATGGTGTTTTATGTTTATATGATAAAAATAACTATTTGATATGTGAATGTTCTTTATCTAACTGTTATTATATTTTGGAAACATATCGAGATGTCTTTAATATAGAGGAAAATACAAGTAAAAGATCTGAATTAAATAATACTGAATTATGGCATATGAGATTGGACCACATAGGTGTTAGACGCCTATCAAAATTGGTTAAGGATGTTTGATTGAAGATCTTACTTTAGATCCTTATTTGATTTATGAGTCATGTATCCAGGGAAAAATGACAAAGGCCCCATTTCTTGGTGTTGGACATTGTGCTGAAGATTTATTGGGGCTAGTACATAGTGATGTGTGTGGTTCATTAAATCATGTCGCTGATGATGCAACATACTTCGTGACTTCCATATATGATAAGTCAAAAAATGGATATGTCTATTTGATGAGACATAAATCAGAAACATTTGAAAAGTTCAAAATATCCAAAATAAAGTTGAAAAAAATAAATTGGAAAATGGAGAATTGGATACTCTCCCAATATAGCCCACCAGGAACTCCTCAACACAATGGTATGTCTGAGCGGAGAAATCGTACTTTATTGGATATGGTATGATCTATGATGAGCTATACAAATCTTCCATATTACCTTTAAGGTTATGTTTTACTTACTTGTTCCCACATACTTAACAAAGTTTTGTCGAAAGTAGTTTCTACGACCCCATATCGGATATGGTATGGTAGAAATTCAAGTCTTAGATATTTAAAGATTTGGGTTGTCCCTCATACGTTAGAGTTTCGTAGCGGGATAAACTAGCACCCATGGGTATAAATACAGGTTCGTTGAATATCCTGAAAATTCTATAGGATATCAAGTCTATAATTCTGAGCACTGAAATATATTTATTGCTCGTTTTACCAATTTTCTTGAAAATGAATTTTTGAGAGAATGTGGGAATTGTAGAAAAATTGAACTCGATGAGTTCGATCCTAAATTAAAGGAACCAGATATAGAACCAGCGATCCAATTAGATGAAGGATATTTGACATAGGTTTTACATAAGTCGGGTAGAGTGTCGAGGCCTCCAGATAGACTCTTTTTGACGTCTGATGCGAACCTCGATGTTCTCCTCTTGGAGGAAATGAATCCGACTACGTATAATATGCGATATTTGATATCAATTCGGGAAAATAACATGAAGCCATGAAATCCAAAATGGATTCTATAGATGACAATCAAGTCATGGACTTGGTTGAACTTCCTGAAGAAGTTAAACCTATTTGTTGTAAATGGATTTATAAAAGGAACGTGGGCCCGATGGAAATGTGGAAACCTTTAATGCCCGATTGGTAGCAAAAGAATACACTCAACGTCCTGGAATTGACTATGGGGAAATATTTTCGCCAGTTAAAATCCATTAGGATACTCTTAGTCATTGCCGTATATCACAATTATGAGATATGGTAGATGGATGTGAAAATCACTTTCCAATTCTTCGATGAGGATATCTATATGGAACAACCTGAGAGTTTCGCATCTAGTGAGACTTCAAATTTTGTTTGTAAGCTCATGAAGTATATTTATGGATTTAAACGGGCATCCCGAAGCTGGAATTTCCGTTTTGATAAGATAATTAGATTATCTGGATTCATCAAGAACGATGAAGAATCGTGTGTTTAAAAGAAAGTTAGTGAGAGTAAATAGTACTCCTTGTTTTATATATAGACGATATCTTTATCGTTAGGAATGATATAGGATTGATGCAAAGTGTGAAAGTCTACCTTTGTAAGAACTTTTCCATGAAAGACATGGGTGTAGCTTCTTATATACCGGGTATAAGACTCTACCGAGATAAAGTAAGGACGCTTATAGGATTGTCGCAATTCACGTACATAGATAAAATATTGGAAATGTATGATTTTACCAACTGCAAGGTAGTAAATGTACCATTTTGATATGACATACATCTTTCAAAGAAAATGGCACCCCCAGACTGAGGAAGAGAGAGTTAGAATGTCTAATTTGCCATATGCTTCTTATATTAGAAACATTATGTATGTCATGCTATGTAAAAGACTCGATATCAGTTTCAGCATTAGTGTGACTAGCCGATATCAATCTGATCTGGGTAATGATCATTTGATAGTCATGAAACATATCTTAAACTATCTTAAGGCTACCAAGGATAAGTTTCTAATTTATGGAGAAAATGAGCTACAAGTTAAGGGTTATACAGACTCCGATTTTCAGGGAGATCCAGATGATAGAAAGACTACATTCGGATACATATTTACCCTTAATGGCATTGTAGTTAGTTGACGATGTTCAAAGTAAGGCTCTACAACTGATTCCACCACTGAGGCAAAATTTATAGCATCTTCAAAAACTGCTAAAGAAGTTGTTTGAATTATAAATTTTATCAAAGAACTTTGCATTGTGTCTAGTATTATGGATCCGATCCTAATGTACTATAATAATAGTGAAGCCATTGCGTAGGCTAAATAGCCAAGGGCGCGTTCCAAATCTTAACACGTGGAAAGGAAATATCGTGTTATTAGAGAAATTATTGAACGAAAAGACATAGTGGTCTTGAAGGTTCAAGGATAAGATAACATAGCAGACCCTCTTACTAAGACCTTACCATCTAAGTTAATAGATAAACATGTGGAGGGGATGGGATTTCGATACCATCCGGATTGGCACTAAGCAAATGTTTGTTTGTTGAAGTTGGTGTTTGGAACACCAATCCGAATAATATATTATACATTATATTTTATTATTTATTAATAAAATAATTAAAATTTCATTTCAACTTGTTAATGGTAATTATTATGTCATAATACATATAAGTTTGATATATAAATATAATGAGAATGACATCGACCTTAGAATAGTCATGTAGTAATATTGGACATTGTGGGGTTCGACATTGGGATAATATTACTATTATAAATTATTCTTAAAGTAAATATTCATTATCGTTGGCTTTGGAATACAGTCGAATTCCTATAGTCTAGAAGACTAGCACATGTCATATATTAGAATTGGAGTTCCAATGGCCTAACCCAATAGACCATGAGCAATGGAATCTCATATAGATATGTGGTTATTTATTGGAGTGAATATTGAATGACTCACGTGTGATTCCTTATAGTTGGAAGTACACACCACTGTCAATATGAATTTCCTCAAGTCGAACAGCATATGTGATCATTTAACTATAATATAACATAGATTTTGAGTATGATCCTCAACTCTTTGATGCCATGTATGTCAGAGACCTTTCATGGTCTGGCCGTTAGATGTTCATTGGGTGTGGACTGTAACATCCCTGATCTGGAAGATGTTAACGGTAGGGAATAAGCCATACTATTCCCATAAGCCTCTGACTTTTGACTGTGACCAATATTGATACTCATTTCAAATGTAATATCTCAAACGGAACCAATGCCCGAAACTATGACATAATATAAAATAGTTCACATACGATTTAATATACAAACATCAACTATCTCAAAAAATCTATACATGAATACTTATACACATTTTTAACATACGATTGTCTGGAATAGACCTTACTTAACTCGATTGACTCAAACTTTGACTGGTGGATTCAGACCCTCTAGTGACTACCATCAGTATCCATCCTCCCGAGCTCGTCCTCCGGGAATATCTGTAAAACAAATAAACTGGGAGTGGGGGGTTAGATCGTCGTACGATCTAAATGAGTGGACTATAAAATGAAATACTGTAATAAAATCATTTGGTTCTGAAATCAAAGTCCATAAATAACTTTGTCTGAAAACTCTTTTCTGAAAAGTTCGTCTGAAATCTCTTTTATAAAACTTATCTTTCTGAAATCTGCTTTCTGAAACCTGTTTCTAAAATTTGGTCTCTAAAAGCTGTTTTCTGAAAACTGTTATCTGAAATCTAATCTTTCTCTGAAAAACTTGACGTATGGAGGCGTTACGTATCACCGTCCCCCCATACGTCTAACTAGAGCTAGAAGTGAAAAACCATGACTTTGGGGCATTACATATCGTCGTCCCCCAAAGCACGCCACTACTGTCCCTAAAACTAGTGGTGTTGGGGTGTTACGTATCGTCGTCCCCCCAAGCCACTGAACAAGAACTGAGGGTGGAGATCTGTCATCACTAGTCCTAAACTAGGATCTGGGGGCGTTACGTATCGCCGTCCCCCTAGTCCTCTACATGTGCACATGTTCTCTGTCCATCAATTCCATGTTTGTACAAGTTACATACTGAGGTGGGTTTTTCCCCCATGCCTCAAAAATCATAAAATATTTTCTGAAAACGTTACTTTCTTAGTAAAAATCTTAAATCATAAACTTTTTAAGAAATGACTGTAATGAGAATAAAAATATGGTCTAACGCCCTAAAGTGTAAAATAAGTCTGATATATATAAAATAAAAAAATGAAAATTAATTTAAAAGGGTAGTGTCCACTCACTGATTCGGAACTTGCCGCTGACGCCTTGCGATGGTTGTGGAACCGCATCTCATGATAATAATCTAGAATTAGCAAAATTAGTTAGTACCAAGGTTGCGAATTATATCCTTACTTAACAAAATATATTCGTTATTCATGATAACTCATCCTCTCTATGTTACTAATATTTTAGGATGGTCTAACAATTTTTACTACACTCGTTCAAGGATCTCACAAGCTACTTCGCAAAACTCCATATTATGCCCCCTTTCCAGAAAATTTCAATGCACCAATACTGATTTTGAAAATTCGGTGCGCTTAATCGGGTTTGAATTTGGGGATGAAATTTTAATAGAATACTCATTTATGTGTCTATTTTATGTTGGCTTTTACGGATCGTGATTTAGATTCGTAGAACTAAAGTTATGAACTGAAGTTCAGGGGCTATGCAACTGGAAAAACTGGGCACATGGGCAGCAGATAGCCCGACTTCAAAAATTCAGTCCTGTCTCATCTTAAGTCCAAAAATTCTTAATTCTAGATATGTTTCTAATTTATAAGTCTAGTTTATCTAAAAATTTACGCTTCATCAATCGGATGTCACAAACTGGACTTACAATTAAATCTTTATAGCCTGATCGGAAAGCATCCTAACCCAACACTGTTACTTAACTTTCTTATTTCATATTCTCATTTAATTCTTCCAATCCAATGACCCCCCAATAGAATTTGAAATATTATAAGCACTCTTCATAACCTATAAAACATGCTTAATTTCCTAATTTAAGAAATTACCTAGCTTACTCAATTCATCACCAACACTTAAACACTCCGCCAACTTCAAAACTCATCCAATGTACAACTCTAATATTCCCATTTTACAACCCAATACTTAAAACATCATAATATACTCAATTCCTCATAAACTAAATCATAATTTGATCAACAACTAACTTTCAATCAATTACATATACTCCATGTAATTAAACCCAAAACTTTAACAAGTTGGGGGTTTTTCTTTAAAATTCCTCATTGTCTTAAAATCACACAATCATCATCAACATTCATGTGCCAATTTACCCATCTCAAAACACAAGAAACATATACACTTTCCCCCTCCAACACATTCACACACACTTAACCTCATGGTTTGAAGGATGCGAATTAGGGCTTTAAACTTCCTTGATCAAAATTGATAAATACAAGTAAAAAGGAAATTAGAAACTTACTTGTCATGTGATATTCTTGGAAACATCAACAATCACTCCCAAGATAGCACAAGAAAGAAGAAAAGAAGAAGGAAAAAAAAAGAAACGTTTTCCCCCCAACTCTCCCTCACGTTTTTTTGGCACTTTGAGAGGATGTGTGAATAATGCTCTATTTATAGAGCAATGGTTGATTTTTGTGTTGTAATTGAATGGTCCACAACTTGCCACATCAACCAAATTCTAGTTAATTCTCGAAGTTACTGTAGCTATCGTAGAAATTATAATTTTTGACCCATTTCTGGTCCGAATTTGGAAGACGTTTCAACTCAGAAGTTGTAGCTCTCGGTCTAAGCTTTCCGACGATATAAAATTCATAAAAATCGAAGTGTGTATGAGAAAGTTACGGCCGAAATAATATGGGCTATTCGTTATGGAACATCGTAATATCTATTGTCGGATTCTCGAAGAATTCACCGATAGTCATCTCGCGAGGTTTTATGTTTCCAAAAAAAATTTATATTACGTGACATGCATCTCACGGTGTATCAGTAGTCAGAACTCTCGGTCGTTACAAATTCTCCCCTCCTTAAATAGGATTCGTCCTCGAATCCTCTTTAAACTTGGGATCAAATGGTAGATTACAGAGTTTACGATTCTTTTTAATCCATTAACTTTAACTGGCTTTACACTTGCAATCATCTTAATTTCTTGACCGAGAAGGAACTCCTTGTCCTTTTTATAAAATTCTTGTTGATTATCTTACACTACGACATGTTATAGATCTTATGATGTATCAAAATAGCCTCATTTTCTGATCTTTTGTTATACTCCTCTTACTCTTGTACATACCCACACCTTTTATTTCTTAACTGTCTAGATTTCTTATATCTATTCTATAAGAAAATATTTTCTAAGAGTCTTCTTGTTAAGAAATCAACAACCCCTTAACTTATTTGCGTAACTATTGGGCTTGACTAACCACCTTTGTCAAAGGATCTTTTATGTCTATAGATATTTGTACTCTCTGTGACCAAGTTCCTTTATTTTGGTGGAAGGAACGCTCTCACACACACACACACACACACACACACACATATATATATATTAGGCTGCTTACCGGTTCCACCCTATGAATTTCCTTGCCTCTCATTCTCTGTATAACTTAGGACCTTGTAATGCAGCGTCAGGTTCTAATGTATCTCTTAATCACTATCTTATTTACCTTATGGCTTTGTGCTACGGAGGTTGGTTCTGATAGCTTCTCTGAGAACTTAACTGTTCAATTGCTCTTAGACGGAGATACTGGTTATTCGATTCTAGTTATAATTCATGCTTTCGTCATACTTCTACTTCTATTGCTACAGTAAGTCAGGTTACGGTGCTCAATGCAAGCTTGTTTCCCCATAGTCCAATGCTGTCAAATGTCGTTTATTAAATACGTGCAAATATAACGTATCTTGAAGATTCACTTATCATGCTAATTGCAACTTTACAAGGACTTATCTTCTCAATTCCATGGTACTATATACATGTATCTACCAAACACCTATACCCGTGGCTTAGGCCATCCCAAACCCGTAGTGGTTTGGTCAACTAAAACTGGGGCTGGTTACTTTGTAAATTACGCAAGCTAACACGTAATAGAACCTTGATTTTAGTTCACACCGAGGAACCTTACTGATACGCATTTTTGGTCTTTTTTTACCAAGTATTCTATCCTACAGTTGTTGCACCTTGACCACTTTGTTAGGGTTGGTACTCAGAGTGCCAATCCGGATCTTATTTATGTCTGATTCATAAATACGAGCAATTCCATTTTCCATAATATTACTAATTTAATGGTAGCACCATTGTCTTTTATACACTTATTCGATCTAATTACTATTAGATATCTGATTATAATTAGATCGAACCTAAATCTGATTTAGTGATATGTGTGTATTAGACAAATACCATAGGATTTACAATTGACCGGCGTAAACACACACGTATAACGCAAGCGTACGTATCGTTCAAGTAGTATAAAAAATATCGATCCCACGAGGACTTAATACCTAAGCTATTAATTTTATGAGGTCAAATGATTACTAATATCTAACAGGTTGTTTGATTGATTTGAAATGGCGACGATTCTAAATTTAAAGACAAATAATTAAAATTGTACGAAAGTAAGTTTTAAGAAAATTCAATATTAAAAACTATCTAGGGTTGTGAATCTTTTCAATATTATTTAAAGATGAAGTGGTTGTCCTATAGTTGGGTAATATATTGATTTATTAACCTAGAACACTAAATTAAGTGAAAGCCTCTTCCGATGGTCATTACAAATACCTAGTATAATCCAATTGAATCATATGTCTATGTCAACCAAATTACCTAGATTCATTAAGATTAAGTTCCAATTAAGGCTACCCCCGCCCGACAGGTATATTCCTATCCTGTAAGGAAATCTATTAAAAGAGTTATATATCCTCAAGGAAGATCGTGGGCTATTGAGTCTAAGGTTTTAAACTTAAAATCCCTATGTCTAGTTCATTTTAAGTTTACCTAATCAATTTTATTAATGGCCAGTTAATAAAAAGCATCAAGATTAAGACTCAATAAATAAATCTTTAAATTACCCAACCTATAATCTAACCCCTTATAAACCGTTATATTGAAATTCATCACAACCCTAGATAACTAACTTAGTTATGACACATGGCTAGGGCTAGTAAAAACTTAAAAGTAAAAGCCATAAAGTAAAAATGCGAAATAGTAAATGCGGTAAAGTAAATACTGAAAAGTAAATAAAAATAAAATGCTAAGGTAAAAGGAATTACTTTTACTATTTACTATTTGAGATATCTCCCATAAAATAATATATAAACTTGTGATAATATTACTAACCAGCCATATAGGCGGTAACCTGATTAATTCAAATTAAGTCCGACCAGCCATAAAGGCGGTATGATTTGTCCATGAACCTGCCATATAGGCGGTAAGAAAATTTAATTATCAACCAGCCATAAGGCGGTATCCTGGATTAGTCAGGTTTAAACCAATTTAAATGTAATATCCAACCGACCAATATGGCGGTATCCGTATTAAGTCAAATTTTAAATAGTAAATATATTATTTTAAGGGAGATTAATCTAAATAGTAACAGTAAAAAGAATTACCTTTCACCTTAGCAAGGAGAAGTTACCTCATCATGGTTGAATAGTAAAACTGAAACAGTAAAAACAAGATAAATTACTATTACTATTACTATTACAGAAAGTAATTACTATTACAAAATGTAATTAATTACAAAACTTAAATTAAAAGAGATTAGAGAGAGAAACTCCTGATTTTACACAAATGAAAATGAGAGAATGTGCAACTAAAACTGAAATGGCGGCCTCCTTTTATAGGCAAAATTTGGCCCAGCGTCGCGACGCCAAAATGCACTAGCGTCGCGACGCTAGCAACAGTCCAAACGGAGTCCACGCGGTTGACCACGCGTCTGTCGGCAGCAATAATTGAGACACGTGTCATGCTCTGGGTGGCTGGCAATGCGGTCCAATGAAATCCTGCCACGTGTCAGCTTGTGATTGGGTGTAAATTCGGTCCACTAGAATGGTGACACGTGGCGCGCTCTGGTTCATCGATTATTCGGTCCAATAAGAAGAGGACACGTGGCACGCGGTTTGGGTGGTCCAATGAGGTGATGACACGTGGCATGAGGCGCATGTTAGCAAGGGCGGCGCACGTTAGCAAGTTCCGGCGCACGTTAGCAAGTCCAACCTATCAGATTTTGACACGTGGCTGACGGCGCATGTTAGCACATTCGGCGCATCCTGGGCGTCGCGCCGCGAAATGCTTCAGCGTCGCGACACTGAAAAGACGAAAATATCCCTGATGACGCATTTTTGTCCGTTTTTGCCCCAAATTGCCTCAAGTGCTTTCCAAACTTTATTTATCTGTAAAATAACAACAAAACACATCAAAACGTTCATAAAACTCGAGAAACAATACAAAACATTAGGCTAAATGAGTGGGAAATAGTGATATAAATACCACTCATCACACCCCCAAACCTAACATTTTGCTAGTCCTCGAGCAAAACATAGAATAAAATAACATAAAAATAAAATTAACTAAGCCACTTTCGTAGGGATCACGATTGCATTTAGCATATGCAACAAGCCTTTAAACCCCTAGGTGTCCCTAGTGGACGAGTTGTAGTCTCGTGAGGGCTTACAGCAATGATACCCACAAACATTTTTACAAAAGTAAAAAGTTAGTTAAAACTAATGCACACAAAAGCAAAAAGACAAGAGAAAAGATAAAGAAGTTAGTGACTAATCATGTGAAACTTCTACTACAAGTTACTAGTTGTTTTGTTTCTTTCTAAATTACCGAATAAGTAGATTCTCCGATTATTTTTACCATTCTCCATATACACAGCTAACAAAATATTAATCAATTCATTTTTGCCCACAACAGTCACAGAGTAGTTGATAAGAGAGTAATATTTTTGTCCTAAAGTTCTATCAGATTTCACACCTTTTTGCAGCAATGGAATAAATTTTTCTGATTTTTCTGATTTTTTTTTTCTGAATTTTGACTTTTTATTTATATACAATACCTTCCGTCTATGTAGCGAGCTTTGGGTCGGTGGCTCCCAAACCAGTTGGCTTTAGGGCACCAGGTGTTAAGACACCCCTACGAACTTAATTACTCAGACTTTAGATATAAATATATTTTGCAGCATCTTCGATCCATGTAGCGAGCTTTGGGCCAGTGACTCCCAAACCAGTTGGTTTTAGGGCACTAGGTGTTAAAACACCCTTACAGACTTAATAACCCGGATCTTAGATACTTTATTTTTTTCATCAGAATTTTTTTTTTTTTTTATGCCATCGCTTTTTGAGATGCTTCCTCCAATTAAACTAGAGCACTGAATATTACAACTTTTCAATTATAGCTCATGTCCGTATGTTACTATGCATATGATAATACCTGCCAACTAAGCATATGAAGGTCCATTTTAGTCAGTATTATGGAGAATTTACAAATTAAATAATTTAAAAGGAAATAAACAAAAATTAACTTATTTCGAAAATAGGCTTGAGATACGTCTCAGGAGTGGAAACTCCTTACTCGGCTATCTTTTACCAATTTCACCTTTTTAGTCAAAACACAAAAACGCAAAATATTTTTGTAATTTTTGAAATTTTTCAATTTTTTTGTATTTTTCGAAAAATTTAGGACTAAAAATAAACAACATACAAACAAGTACTATAACTATACCTCACCCCCAAACCTAAATGAGACATTGTCCCCAATGTCTTAAACAGTAAAAGGAGAGTTACGAAGGTCGTACCTGTTTATCTGAAATCTACAGGAAATTAAAGGTTAAGATCCAGATTAATCCGCCTCTTACCACGATCGTCCTCAGACCAATTTATCTTTGAAAGGATTGGGTCAACTCGCGTTCATAGGCTATGAGTTGGTCTATTAGATCCGGAGCAGTTCTGGCAGTAAATATTGTTTTTTTAACTTTCACCCATTTCTCATCAAAAGAAAAAAATAAAATACACAACCCATCAGCACATCAAGAACAGCAGTCCAATTGGAGCAGTCCAGGTGGTGTGTTCAGGTTCGCCCAAGATAACACAATAAAAATTTCCTCCAATGTACCCAAGCCACCTGGCAAAGCAATAAAAGCATCAGCACGGTAATCATTTCCACTAATCGTTCAGACATACCTGACACAATCAGTTCCTCTCCGTTTGATGGTTCAATAAGATTTGCCTCTGCCAAGGGTTTTGGGATGATTCCCAAAACGTGACTGCCTCCTTCCTGTACAGCCTTTGAAACGATCCCCATAAGTCCAAGATTTCCTCCGCCATATATCAAGTGCATATTCCTTGCAGCTAAGACTCGACCCAATTCCTGTGCTGCTTCTATGTATTGTGGCTTAGTACCAACACTACTACCGCAGAACACACAGATGTTTTCAACTCGTCTTCTTGAAGTGGCTTCCATGTTTTACTCTGGATATCTTCAAAAGTGCAATGATGAGTTGAATTTATAATACCTGAAAAGGGTGAGTAAAAATAGCACAAGTATCTTCCAAAGGACGATTAGTAGCGAAATAGTAAAAGATCGTGATAGTCAAAAGATCTGGATCCTGTCGGAGAAAAATAAAAGAAAACAACAAAACAAATTACAATTATTAGGAAAAGATAAAGAGATATAATATTTACAAGAAAAGTAGCGGCTTGGGTGACGTCTATGCGTCAGGGACAAGCTTCCCATCCAATTTTCTTATAAATTGGCAAACAGGGTCTTTTTGAGTCAGATTCCCGAGACTTAACTGTTGTCTTTCTTTTTGAAATTGTGTATGTAATCTGCGAAAGGCTATGTGAACATGTCCACTGGGATGCGTCTCAAGAGTCGAAGATATATCATCTAAAGACTCCTTACTCAAGCCACCCCTAATGAATTTAATTTTGTCTTCGCGATTTTCAGACACCATTCCTAAAGAACGACAACGAGTGTTGCAATTCCATCGTGCACATTTGAAACAAACACCCATTTGCTTAGCTCTACGTTTCTTTGCATAGGTGCTTCTTCCAAACCAGGCAGATGTGAAATAAAAGAGTCAGAAGACTCACCTGCCAATCGGACCCGTGCTTCAATTACCCAACGAATATCATTAGGAACACCGTGAATTGTTAGTAACCTCATCCGTTCCAAGCGAGCTTTGTAGACTTTCATCAGAGATTTTTGAGGGAGAGAAGGAAATTGCTTGTGAAGATTTGCGAGAGCTTCTTCCATCTTGAAATGACTTAATCTGCAAAAACTAAACACACAAAATTAAATCACACCAAATCACAATATATACACAAATTGCATGGGTTGCCTCCCTGCGAGCGCTAAGTTTAGAGTCGTCAGCTAGACTTGACTTCTCGAACGTTTATGCTGGATCTGAAAGTGTGACACTTTCTTTTTGTCGCTCAAATGATTCTCCCCAGTAGTGTTTAACACGCTGACTGTTAACCTTGAATGTGTTGTTGGTATTGGGATCCAGTAACTCAACAGCTCCATATGGTAAAACCTGAGTGATCACAAATGGTCCTGACCACCTAGATTTCAACTTTCCAGGAAAAAGTTTCAACCTCGAATTGAACAACAACACCTGCTGCCTTGGTTCCAACTGTCTGTGCATTATTTTTCGGTCATGCCATTTCTTGGTTTTTTCCTTGTATAATTTGGCATTCTCATAAGCCTGTAGGCGAAATTCCTCCAATTCGTTGAGTTGGTGAAGTCTTTTCTCTCCTGCAGCTTGTGAATCAAAATTCAACTTCTTCAGTGCCCAGTACGCCTTGTGCTCAAGCTCAACTGGCAGATGGCACGCTTTCCCAAACACCAATCGATATGGAGACATACCAATGGGTGTCTTGTAAGCTGTCATGTAGGCCCATAATGCATCATCTAGTTTTGTTGACCAGTCCCTCCTTGTTGATCCAACGGTTCTTTCTAGGATTCTTTTGATTTCCCTGTTTGAACCTCAACCTGTCCATTTGACTGTGGATGGTAAGTTGTGGCAACCTTGTGAGTAACTCCGTATTTGGATAGGAGTGCATCGAAATATCTGTTGCAGAAATGTGAGCCACCATCGCTGATGATTGCACGAGGTGTAATCGCGTGAAAATGTTCTTTTTAAGGAATTTGATCACCACTTTTGAATCATTGGATGGCAGTGCAACTGCTTCGACCCATTTGGAGACGTAGTCTACAGCAACCAGGATGTACATGTTTCCGAATGATGGAACAAAGGGTCCCATGAAATCAATACCCCAGACATCGAATATTTCCACTTCTAGAATATTTTGCAACGGTCCTTCATTTCTCCTCGAAATATTCCCTGTTCTCTGGCACCTGTCACATTGAAAAGCAAAAAGATAAACATCTTTAAAAAGAGTGGGCCAGAACAAACCTGATTGAAGAACTTTTGCTGCAGTTTTATTTCCGCTGAAGTGTCCGCCATATGGTGATGAATGACAGTGCTGCAAAACATTGTTGATTTCCTCCTGTGGAACACATCGCCTCAATAATTGATCAGCACATCGTTTGAACAGGTACGGTTCATCCCAGACATAGTGATTGACTTCTTTGAAGAACTTTTTCCGTTGCTGAGTTGTCCATTCCAACGGCCATTTTCCTGACACAATGTAGTTGACATAGTCAGCATACCAAGGGACTTCCTGTTGTTTCATGGCAAACAGCTGTTCATCTGGAAAAGTTTCTTTGATTGATAGATCTTTGTCAGCTGTTTCTCCATTCTCGAGCCTCGATAGATGATCTGCCACCTGATTCTCTGTTCCTTTCCTGTCTCTGATCTCCACGTCGAATTCTTGCAGAAGAAGTATCCAACGGATCAATCTGGGTTTGGCATCTTTCTTTGTGATCAGATATTTGATTGCTGAATGATCTGTGTATACCACCACTTTGGGACCCAACAGATAAGAGCGGAATTTGTCAAAAGCGTACACAACTGCGAGCAACTCCTTTTCAGTGGTTGTGTAGTTGAGTTGAGCTTCATTCAGAGTTCTGCTGGAGTAGTAAATGGTGTGGAAAATCTTTGCTTTGCGTTGTCCCAAAACTGCACCTACAGCAAAATCACTAGCATCGCACATCACTTCAAATGGAATGGTCCAGTCTGGTGCTACAATGATGGGGGCAGAAATCAGCTTCTGTTTTAAGATCTCAAAAGCTTCCTGGCATTCTTTGTGAAGTTGAAAGGCACATCCTTCTCCAGAAGATTGCAAAGAGGTTTTGCAATCTTGGAAAAATCTTTGATAAATCTCCTATAAAAACCTGCATGTCCGAGAAAGCTCCGAATCCCTTTGACATTGTTGGTGGAGGTAGTTTTTCAATTGTCTCTATCTTTGCTTTGTCTACCTCAATCCCCTTTTGTGAGATCCGGTGTCCAAGAACAATGCCTTCATGTACCATGAAATGACATTTCTCCCAATTGAGCACCAAGTTTGTATCTTCGCATCTTTGTAACACCTGTTTCAAATTTTGCAAACAATGATCAAAAGAATCTCCAAATACAGAAAAGTCATCCATGAAAACCTCCATACTCTGCTCCAGCATGTCTGAGAATATGGCCATCATGCAACGCTGAAAAGTGGCGGGGGCATTACATAATCCAAATGGCATCCTGCGGAAAGCAAAAGTACCATAGGGACATGTAAATGTGTTTTCTCCTGATCTTCTGGGGCGATGGCAATCTGATTGTATCCTGAATATCCGTCAAGAAAGCAATAGAATTCATGTCCTGCCAGTCTGTCTAACATCTGGTCAATGAATGGTAGCGGAAAATGGTCTTTCTCGTGGCTTTGTTCAGCTTCGGTAATCCATGCATACTCTCCATCCAGTCACCGTTCTTGTTGGAATTAGCTCATTCTTTTCATTGGTAACCACAGTAGTTCCTCCTTTCTTTGGTACACACTGCATAGGACTCACCCAACTACTATCTGAAATTGGGTAATGATGCCAGCATCCAACCATTTGATTATTTCTTTCTTCACGACTTCCTTCATGATTGGATTAAGTCTCCATTGATGCTCCACTGTGGGTTTGTACTCATCGTTCATCAGAATCTTGTGCATGCAAAATGATGGACTAATGCCTCGAATGTCTGCTATAGTCCAGCCAATGGCTCTTTTGTGTTCTCGTAATACTCTTAGTAGCTTTTCTTCCTGTTCCAATGTTAGTGAAGAAAAATAATAACAGGTAATTCAGAAGTGTTTCCAGAAATGCATACCTGAGATGGCTCAAAGTAACTTCAACTCCAGCTGTGGTGGTTCTTCAATCGAAGGCTTGATTCGATCTTTCTTGGGTAGTTCCAAGCTTTCAACTGGCGGTGTCACTTTGAATCGGAATGGTTTGTCAAGGTAATTGATACATTCCAGGATTTCAGCATCTAGCTCACTGTCAGTCATGTTGGTGATGCAAGCTTCAAGTGTATCTGTGGGATTTGGCTCAGTATTTTGAACGATACTTTCAACAACATCAACTCTGAAACATTCTTCTTCCTTTTCATCGCTCGGGAATTTCATGGCTTTGAAAACATTAAAGGTCACTTCTTGGTCCTGCACTTTCATGGTTAGTTCTCCTTTTTGCACATCAATCACAGTTTTACCTGTAGCCAAGAATGGTCTACCAAGAATGATAGGTATTTCTTTGTCTTCTTCCATGTCAAGGATGATGAAATCTGCTGGGAGAATTAGTTTATCTACTTTCACCAGCACATCTTCAACAACACCTCTTGGAAATGCAAGTGTTCGGTCCGCAAGTTGCAATGAAACTGAGGTAGGCATTGCTTCTCCAATCTGCAGTTTCCTGTAAATGGAAAAAGGCATCAAGTTAACACTGGCTCCTAAATCACATAAAGCCTTACCGATATAATGTTCTCCAATGGTGCATGGAACTGTGAAACTGCCAGGATCTTTCAACTTCGGAGGAAGTTTCCTCTGAATAATGGCGCTGCATTCTTCCGTTAATGCTGTTGTTTCGTAGTCTCCCAATCTCTGTTTTCGTGAAAGAATATCTTTCATGAATTTTACATAGCTGGGCATTTCTTCCAAGGCTTCTGCAAATCGAATGTTGATATGCAGCTTTTTGAATACCTCCAAGAAACGAGCAAACTGCTTGTCCAGTTTGTTTTTCTGAAGTCGCTGAGGAAAAAGTGGAGGTGGAATGATCTGATCTTTTTCTTTTTCCTTTGCTTCTTTTTCCTCCATCTGTGGAACTGCATCTTTTGGAATTTCCTCAATTGTTGCCTTGATCCCTACATCTTTGTTGATCTGAGTACCGCTTTTCAAAGTAATGGCTTGAATTTGCTCCTTTCCTCGGTTCCTTGGATTTGGTTCTGTGTTGCTGGGAAGATTTCCTGGTGGTCTGTAACTCTGAGCATTGGCCAGTTGGCCGATTTGATTCTCCAGTGCTTTAATAGAAGCTGATTGGCTCTGAATCATAGCATCGTACTTTTTTAACTGAGCCAGCACTTCTGCTATTCCTGGTTCATTTGTCTGCTCCTGGCCTTTGTTTTGTTGCTGAAATCCAGGTGGTGAATAATTCTGCTGAAATCCAGGTGGTGGATTGTTCTTTTGCCCTGAATTGTTACTCCATGAAAAATTAGGATGATTCCTCCACCCTGGGTTGTAGGTGTTGGAATATGGATTGTTCCCCTGTCTGTTGAAATTATTGACATAATTCACAGTTTCTTCAAGTTGGTTTGGTTCCGGTGCTCGTCCATATGGTGAACTTGTGGGAGTTGGAACAATTTCCATAAAGTGTTTCGGAGTTGAAATAAGCGAAAACGGCCAAAAACGGCGTTACCGGGTGACTTTTGAGTCAACCGAGTGACGGCTGCCCAAAAAGTGAATCTGTCACTGTTCAGGCAGCCCATGAACTGCCCTGACACTATTGGGGCTGACCTAGGTAGTCCCCATAAGTGTCGGGTGGTCGGATCGGTCAAAAACGTATTTTGCGTCATTTTGAGGAAAAATGGTTTTCGTAAAAGTTTCGCGACGTTTCAACCTTATTTATGTTGATATTTGATATTGAATAAATAGGTTTAGGTGAAATATAAATAAATTATTCATATTAGATATTGAATAATTTATTCGGTAATTGAAAAAAGTTTTAAATTACGATTTCACCTGAACCGCGCTTCCGCTGCGCCCATCGCCCGAAACCCCAACACACTTACTTCCAAATTTTTTCTTTAGAATTCATTCGTCTCTTACTTTATCCTATACTATACCGAGAACTTATGTGGTTTATGTCTCTGTCTCCTGCTTCATCCTATTCTTTTGTCTGACACCAGTTCTTTTGAATCTCAGTCATTACTTGATCACTACTTTGTCTCTGCACTGCTCCATCTGAACCACTTCTTTCTTAACTCTTTATCTTAAAGTTGTCTTTCACTTTTATCCTATTCTTAAACTACTTCTGAAGGTCTTATGTTCCTGTCCTCTTTCATTATACTCTCATTTACTTCTGAGAGTATCTTGAGGCAACCTACAAGGTACATCTATGCTTACTGTTATCTAAGTGATATGGTTGCACATTCTGTTTATCTATGAGCCTAGGACTCTCATGTATATAAATATCTGATGTCTATTCCTACACTAGGGTACTACTTGCTAAAACTATCTGGTTTGCCTTTTCCAACTTTATTCCTAATCTTTTCCAATAATCGATCTTTGCACTTATTCTGCGAACTCCTTCTAGGACCATGCTCTCCAACAACTTTCTCGTACTACTTATATACTCATTCTTGTTTAGTCTCTATTGTTTAACCCTCTAGATTCATTATTTTCTTCCTCTGAGTACTGCTATACTCTCTTTACTATTATTCCTTAAGAAACTTACTTTTCTACATAGGTTCCTTTCTTGTCTCAGTTCCTTGAACTCCTTACACTTTTACTTTCCTGAAAACTCTATCAACCTCGATTATTTAGGACATTTTCTACTAAATCTTTAGTTCAGGTATTACCTTTTACCTAGTCTTTTCCTTTTTAATACCATGAAACTTTTTACAAGTTGTTCACTATATTCCTAAGAATCGTTCTCCCTAGTCTCTACATACTTCTAAGTCTTACTTCCTTAAGGATCCCTTGATTCAACAATGACTTTCAGACTTAGCTCAACTCATCGTGGCTTCGATCTATTCTATCACTGATCTAGTTGTCAAGCCATCTTGTGATTCATCTAATCTATCCATTGCTCTACTTTATTGGTTTTCGTCTTTACTGGGCTTTAAGTTGGGGGGTGGGCATACGCTCATTGGCTTGGTTAGGGTCTTCACCAATTCTTGTTATCTCCAAGCTACATTACTCACGTCTCTATATGTACTAAATCTTCTTGACACTTCTGTTTTCCTTCTTACTTTTTTCAGATCCTATCTCTTTGGCTCTACGTCATGCCACTGAGGTCAACGATGATTAGTTATTCTGACTACTTTTTAGATTTCTGATCTCTTCTCTTGTTATAATCACGGTTATGACACTCTGTTCTACAGTCCATGCTGGTACTCTTATCACTCCTAAATATCTTCAACTTAACGGGTTTATTGTAGGACACAGAACTTGACGACGCTGTTCTAGGCTCGCGGCCTAGTCGAGAGTACGAAATAGCCCACGGGGATCTAAACCGGAGAATAATGAAGTCGCCACCCAGTGTGAACTGGGAAAATGATTTAAGGCCGCACTCACCCCTCGCAAGGGAAGACCTCAAACTGTTGGGTTCGGAATGGTCCCTTACTTATGCCACTTGTAATGAAAAGATTTGTGCTATAATTTAACCAAGTCTACACAACCTACTTATACGAGAATGACCTACATCTAAGTTTCCATACTACCTATATCTAAGTTTGCGTGCATAAAAGTAAGTCGGAATAACGGCAAGCACACAATCTCATACATACATTAAATCGCTAAGCATGGCAATGTAATAAATAATAATCTAAACATAAACGTAGAGGAGCATAATCAAGTTCCTAATGCTAAAGAAATAACTAAATCATGCTTGGAAATAATCAACTAATCATGCATAAAAAATAACATACTAAACAACCTAATCATGCATAAAAGTAACATACTATTTCTAACAAACAACAAATAAACATAAGATCGGATGACACGAAATATGTGCGTCTCTCAAGCGGTACAAGGCATTGTATCCCGAGTGCAGACCGCACTACCGTCCATTCGGATTCGGCTATGGAATTTACGTCCGGGTTTCCATTCAATATACCGCAAGAGATAACACATATTTCATTCATCCCATGGCCACAATTTACATGAAACTATAATACGCATGCGAAGAAATAATAATAACTAACGGAAAGAAAGTGCGGGAACAAATAAAAAGGTGCCCTCAGGTCTAACCTCTTAAGTCGTCTCTTGGAAGTGCGTTACACGACCGTCGGAAGGGTTAACGCTTCGCAACTCCTCCGGTTCACTGGTTCAACGTTTTCCTTCGCTGTTTCACTATTTTGGGCTGCTATTTTACTCTGTTTCACTGCTGTTTTTGCTGTATTTTCTGGTCACTATTTTGCGATAATAAGGGGTATTTTGGCTTACTGTTTTACGGTTGTTAAGGCGTGTTGGGGCTGCAGTTTTTTACGGTGGTTTGGAACGGTTTCTGGGCTGTGTTTTGAGGAAATTTAAGGCAGTTTCTGGGGTGCAGTTTTGGTGGTTTCAAGGGCTGTTTCAGTGGTGATTTTCGGTGATGGCTGTGTAGTTTTCAGAGGCTGTTTTTGGTGGTGATTGAGTGTAGTTTAGGGGCTATTTTCAGTGGTGTTTTGCGGTGGATGAGGGGGTTATGTTTCGGTAATTCTGGGCAGTTTTCAAGAGGTGATTTATGGTGGATGAGAGGGTTATGTTGCGGTAATATGAAGGCTAGTTTCAGGGGTGTTTGTGCGGCAAAGGGAGGACTAGTTTCAAGGTTGTTTGTGCGGCAATGGAGGGCTGGTTTCAAGGTTTTTTGTGCGGCAATGGAGGGCTTTGCTTGAGGGCTTATTCACGGCAATGAGGGGAATTCTTTGGAGTGCTTGAGCGTGAATGCTCTAGCCTTGAATATGTTGGTTTAGGATTTTTTTATAGGCAATGGTTGGGGTTTACCTAATGCGAATAGGAAAGAATATTGTGTAATTATGGGGATATTTAATTTGTGTGTCACAAGGAAATGATCTCTTCATTTTAGGAAGGTAAATTGATTTTATTTTATTTAGTTTAGGAATGTGATTTAATTTAATTAGGAAGGTGATTGATGAGATTTGATTTGAATCTTTTAATTCGGGAAGGTGATTTGGCTTGATTTCAACGTGTGTTTAATGTATGAATTGGTTATTTTGGAAGGGTGATGGGGGTGAATTAGGTCCTTTGGGCGTGGGTTTGGTTCTTTTTGGTGGGCTTGGTGTGTGGCTTGGTGGTGTGTGGGCTTGGTGTGTGGCTTGCGGGGGTTTGGGCTGATGATGAATTTTAAAACAGATGTCTAACAAGCGAACTCACAGCTAAGCAAACGAATTTAGTCCAACAAGATATCAATTTCTGACTTTTCCCTTCCGACGTCCATTTCCCGCGGCTTCCAAAAATTAAAGAGGAGTGCCTCCGTATGAGACTCATCATAGGGACTTATATGCAAAAATGCAGTGCCTACATCTATCCTTATATTCTTATACGGATTTCTACTGACTTGGGGTTATCTATGGGTTCTACGACATTTGGTCTATCTTGTGAACTCTTACTGGTCTTGTAGGCCTTGTGATGACGTGTCTAGATCTTTGGGTTATACCTTCTGAGACTTCCTGAATTCGTTTATGGGTTATCTACCTTTCATGGTTTCCTGTTTCTGCTCTTAGAGTAAACTTCCATCGGGTTCTCTTACCGTTATTATATCTATGCTGGTAGGGACTAGATCAAACATTGTATATCTTGATAAGTTTTGGTGTCCTCGTTCTGATACTCTATGTCCTGGTAGAATCTATTTCTTATGTAAGATATGTATAAGCTGGATTCCATCGGAACAACTTTATTAACTGGTATCACTAAGTGATGGTAAACTAGATAGCTTAAAATCTTATCTTCATCGGATTGCTTGGTTAGGTCAACTAGTCATTTTTCTGACATCATCCATCTTATTTGCCTGCGAGCATGGGTTTGGGGAATCTAGAATCTATGCCTTGTCATGGAATTTCTCATCTATAAGAAGCCTATATGATTATTCTTGATTTCTTGCTTCATTCTGCCTTATGGCTACCCTTGGTTATTTGGGGAACTCAATATCTATACGAGGTGCTCACGAATTATTAGATATACTTGGAAGAATTTTCTGAGAAGGAAAGGAATCTCGCTTGAGGGAAAGAAACTTTATTCAGGTCAACTCGGAATTTTACTCTTATTCGGACTTATTATATTCTTCTTCGTTATCCCAAGTTTTAATGTCTTCCAACTTATCTCATTCTATACTTATATCTATTTACTGTCTCTGGTTACTTAAATCGTATGTTCCATACTTTTTCTTTCTAGCTTTCTCTCTCTCTTTCCTACTTCCTTAGGTATTTTTCTTACAATCTTACTATCTGGTTTCATAACTCATTTGTACTTCTGGTAATAGGTCAGAATAACTTCAAGAAGATTCCTAACTTGGATCTAGAGTATATTCGTTCTCATAAGGAATGCTACTCCAATAATCTAAGGAAGTTTGCTAACCTGTCTGCAGAACTTTGAGGACGTACTCGAGGATCAGATACTGAACAGGTAGTGCCCCGCATACAAGTATCCCGGACATACTATGTATACAAGACCCCCATCACTCTACCCACTGCAGTCACTGACCCTCTAGACTATGCTCTGATACCATCTTTGTAACATCCCCGATCTGGAAGATGTTACCGGCAGGGAATAGGCCATACTATTCCCCTAAGCCTCTGACTTTTGACTGTGAACAATACTGATACTCTTTTCAAATGTAATCTCTCATACGGAACCAATGCTCGATACTATGACATAATACAAAATAGTTCCCATACGATTAAATATACAAACATCAACTATCTCAAAAATTCTATACATGAATACTTATACACATCTTTAACATACGATTGTCTGGACTACACCTTACTTAACTCGACTGACTCAAACTTTTACTAGTGGACTCAGACCCTCTAGTGACTGCCATCTATATCCGTCCTCTCGAGCTCGTCCTATGGGAATATCTGTAAAACAAATAAAATGGGAGTGGGGGTTAGATCATCGTACAATCTAATTGAGTAGACTATAAATCGGAAATACTGTAATAAAATCATTTTGTTCTGAAATCAAAGTCCAGAAATGACTTTATCTGAAAACTCTTTTCTGAAAAGTTCGTCTGAAATCTCTTTTATAAAACTTATCTTTCTGAAATCTTCTTTCTGAAAACTGTTTCTAAAATTTGGTCTCTGAAAGCTGTTTTCTGAAAATTGTTATCTGAAATCTAATATGTCTCTGAAAAACTTGACGTATGGGGGCGTTACGTATCGAAGTCCCCTCATACGCCTAACTAGAGCCAGAAGTGCAAAACCATGACTTTGGGGCATTACGTATCGCCGTCCCCCAAAGCACGCCACTACTGTCCCTGAAACTGGTGGTCTTGGGACGTTACGTATCTTCATCCCCAAGCCACTGAACTAGAACTATGGGTGCGGATCTACGCTACCCTCCAAGCTCTGAAACTATGATCTATGTGCATCTGTCATCCTTAGTCCTGAACTAGGATCTGGGGGCGTTACGTATCGCCGTCCCCCCAGTCCTCTACATGTGCACATGTTCTCTGTCCGTCAATTCCATGTCTGTACAAGTTACATCCTGAGGTGGGTTTTTCCCCCATGCCTCGAAAATCATAAAATATTTTCTGAAAACGTTACTTTCTCAGTAAAAATCTTAAATCATAAACTTTTTATGAAATGACTGTAATGAGAATAAAAATATGGTCTAACGCCCTAAAGCGTAAAATAAGTCTGATATATATAAAATAACAAAATGAAAATTAATTTAAAAGGGTAGTGTCCACTCACTGATTCGGAACTTGCCAGTGACGCCTTGCGATGGTTGCGGAACCGCATCTCCTGATGATAATCTAGAATTAGCAAAATTAGTTAGTACCAAGGATGCGAATTATATCCTTACTTAACAAAATATATTCGTTATTCATGATAACTCATCCTCTCTATGTTACTAATATTTTAGGATGGTCTAACAATTTTTACTACACTCGTTCAAGGATCTCATAAGCTACTTCGCAAAACTCCATATTATGTCCCCTTTCCAGAAAATTTCAGTGCACCACACTGATTTTGAAAATTCGGTGCGCTTAATTGGGGTTGAATTTGGGGCTGAAATTTTAACAAAATACTCGTTTATGTATCTATTTTATGTTGGCTTTTACGGATCGTGATTTAGATTCGTAGAACTAAAATTATGGACTGAAGTTCAGGGGCTGTGCAACTGGAAAAACTGGGCACAAGGGCAGCAGATAGGCCGAATTAAAAAATTCGGTCCGGTCTCATCTTAAGTCAAAAAATTCTTCATTTTGGATATGTTACTACTTTATAAGTCTAGTTTATCTAGAAATTTACGCTTCATCAATCGGATATCACAAACTGGACTTACAATTAAATCTTTATAGCCTGTCTGGAAAGCATCCTAACCCAACACCGTTACTTAACTTTCTTATTTCATATTCTCATTTTATTCTTCCATTCCAATGACCCCCCAACAGAATTTGAAGAATTCACCGATAGTCATCTCGTGAGGTTTTATGTTTCCAAACAAAATTTCTATTGTGTGACATACATCTCACGGTGTATCAGTAGTCAGAACTCTCGGTCGTTACATGGACTTATGCACTCGTTAATCAAGTGTGTACCAATATAGGATCCATCCACATGTATTATATTATAAGGGGTTAAGGTATCTGACACGCTCAAAAAGTAGTTCTTTACTCCCAAGTTTAAGATTTTCGAAGTAATAAAATAACCCGGTAATTCGTGGTCGATCTACAGGGAATAGATTTAGTGAAATAAAATAAAAATTGAATAAAATAAAAAAGATTGATTTGTTTGAAGTGATTGGAGAATTTTAAATTGGACTGCAACAATAAAATAAAATACTGGGGTTAGAGGATTCATTTTTAATATTTCAAATTTAGAAATCTCACTTTTTATAAT
Source organism: Zanthoxylum bungeanum (assembly GCA_019454045.1). Classification (NCBI taxonomy): domain Eukaryota; kingdom Viridiplantae; phylum Streptophyta; class Magnoliopsida; order Sapindales; family Rutaceae; genus Zanthoxylum; species Zanthoxylum bungeanum. Next base: position 31,343 of record SKCR01044514.1, on the reverse strand, counting down.
ATATAAATTGTCATTATTACCCAATTAATTTATTTCAGGAATTAATTATGCCAAAACAAATAAAACCAGCCATAAAGACGGTGATAATTTTATCTATAACAAGTATAGTGAGATACTCAATCATGCCAAATAAATAAAAACTAGTCATATAGGCGGTAATAAAGTTTGTCAATAATTAATTCAGATTTAAATTATATATTAATCATTAGATTATAATTTATATATTATAATATAAGTGAGATTAATCTATATTTTCATATTAAAAGCTTCTCCCTTTACCCCAGCAAAAAAAAAAATTAACTACTCATAATTTTAAATAAATACACACACAATTTTATTAATAAAAGAAAAAGCAATTACAAGAAAGCTTTTAAAAAAAATAAAACACACAAGACACTCTCTCCCAAAATCTTCTCAGAGAGTTGAGAGAAAGCATGAGGTTTTGAATGCTGGGCATCCTCTAATTTATAGAGGAAGCTCATCCCTCTGAAAGACAATTGTATTGCAATTTTCAAATGTGGAGGGGCATCCACCGAAATATGGATGTGACCCTCCACCAATTTTTTTTTTTAAAATCTACAGATAACACATTTTAGATCTTTCATCAATTTCGGTCTTGGAAACTTAAGAATTATAAAATCTTATCAACAGTAAAGTTGAAAATCTTTGAGTCTTATTTCATCTGGAACTAGAATCATTTCAATCTGATATCGAAGTAAAAAGTTATGGCCAAAATATGAAAATTGTGCAGGGTTTGAATTTCTGAATTTGTTCACTTTTAGAACGCCCTTTCAAGTTTTTTGCCTCCATAATCCAAATTTCATGTCCATTTTTCTAGTTATGCATCCAAAGTATTATTCACCTACATAAGAAATAAAAATCACAATAAAAATATATAAAACATAAATTTAATTTTTATTTTATAAATATGTTAAATTAAGGGGATTAATGAAACTGTAAGTGTAAAATATTTAATTTTTCTTTTAATAAATGTGTACTTTTTAGTGTTCATCAGTATCCATGTGAGTAAGTCACGATTCTTACGAAAAACTCAAATCAACAAGAAAAATCCCACGCGAAATCAAAACCTAGGCCTAGGAAAGCTCAAAAATTCAAAACCAAACCAAACAAGAGTATATGAAGTTGGTTTTAACTCGCCAATATTAAGTTGTTGGTAAATCGAAAATGGAAGAAAATTTATATTAGCTCCAAGATCAAGCAAAACATGTTCAATTTTTTGATTTCCAATAATACATGAAATAGTTGGACAACCAGAGTCTTTGTATTTTAATGCATTATTGGTTGAGAGAATGAAACTTACCTATTCAACTAGAAAAGCTGTCTTTCTTACCTGATGTTTCCTTTTAACGGTGCACAAGTCTTTCAGAAATTTGGCATAAGATGGTATCTGTTGGATGACATCTAACAAAGGAATATTGACATTTACCTGTTTGAATATTTCATATATCTATGGGGAATGATTCAATTTCTTTATTTTTAATGGCCGAGGAAATGGAAGTGCATGAGAAAAATTATTATAATCAACGATGGGTAATGGTTCATCAACCCCTTTCTTACCATCTAAATCTGATTTATTTTCATCTTCACGAGGTTCAAGAATAGGTTTGTAGATGACCTTACCACTGCGAATAGTAATAACAGATTTTATTTGGTCTATGTGTTAACTATCAGAACTACCCTCGTGAGGATTTTAATGACTCTTGGGATTTGGCTGGGGTTGGGCATGAAACTTTCCTTTCTCATTAATGGCCAATGCATATGTGATTTTGGAGAAGGTATCTTTCAAATCACTCAATGTTTGAAAATTTTGGTTATTGATGGCTTCCTGGTTCTCAATGAATGCATGCAAGGTATCCTCAAGAGTTTTCCGAGGTGGTGGGACATATGGTACATAATTCTGGGAATTTCGGAAATTCTGGTGTACTTGGGGAGGTTGTTGTGATGGTTGTGCTGGTTATCATTCCTCTAATTGAAGTTTGGATGGTTTCTCCAACCAGAATTGTAGGTTTGGGAGTATAGGTTTGGATTTGTTCTATTGAAAGTGTTTATGGAACTGACTTGGTCATGAAGACATTCTTGCAGGGCTGGCAAGGTTGGGCAAACTTGTGTGACATGTTTATTTGAATTACAGATTTGACACGTGACTTCTTGAACTGACTTGACATGACCATTCTTCCTCATTTCTAATGCCTCAACTTTTTTAGCTAGAGAAGCATACTTAGCAGAAATGTTATGGTCTTCCCTAAGGTTAAACATACCTCTACCAGATGGCTGTGATTTTACAGACGACTCATAAGTGCCAACTGTGTCCCATTATTGTGCATTCTTTGCTATGTGTTCTAGGTAATCTAATGCATCTTCGAGATTTTTGTCTCTAAACTCATAATTACACATCATTTTCACTACTTGTCTACCTTGGGGTGTTAAACCCTCGTAGAAGTAGGCAACCAGCCTCCATATTTCAAACTCGTGATGTGGACAAACATTCAACATCTCTTTAAACCTTTTCCAACATTGGTACAATGTTTCCCCCGAATCTTGTGTGAAGGTTATGATTCTCCTCTTAAAGGAGTTTGTCTTGTTATGGACAAAGAAGTTTTTTAGAAATTATTCTTGTAAATCATCACATGTTCGGATGGATCCTGACCTAAGGTTCTGCAGCCAAATTTTAGCTTTATCATTTAAAGAAAATGGAAAAAAATTTAATCGAATTATATTCATGCTGTAATTTTGGTTTATGCAAGTGTTACATACATCTTCAAATTCTCTTAAGTGTTGATAAGGATTTTCTGATTCTAGACCGTGAAATGTGGGTAAAAATTGGATGGCACCTGGCTTAAAATTGAAACGTGCTGCTTCTGGGGGAAAAATAATGCAAGATGGTGATCCTGTCCTAGCGGGATTCATAATTTGTCTGAGTATCATAGGATAATTAAGATTGCCATGTTAAGACTCGTTTTCTTCCTAAACAATTGGGTTTTCAACTCGGGCTGGTGGATTTTCATTTTGATTCTCGGCCATTTTGACTGACGATTAAGGTGATGAACACTCTCTATTTAATCTATTGCTAGATGATCGAGACCAATGTCTCATGCAACCTAAATGCAGACTATTTGCTAAAATTTAAAAATACAAATGAAATATTTACAAAAAAGAAAAAATAATAAATAAGTGAACGAAAGAAAAATAAAATTAAAATAAATGACAAAAAAATACAAATATAATGTTAAAAAATGAGATACAGAAAATACAAACAAAATAAATACAAAATAAAAAATAAAAAATAAAAAGAAAAGAAAAGAAAAATTATATATATACAAGGATGTTAAATATTATTCTATCTACTAAATTATATTTCCCAGTAATGGCGGTAAAAACTTGATACGCTCAAAAAATGGATCTTTACTCGCAAGTATAAGAGTGTCGAAGTAATAAAATAACCCGGTAAGTCTGGGGTCGATCTACAAGGAATAGATTTAGTAAAATAAAATAAAAATTTGAATAAAAATAAAAAATGCTTGATTTGTTTGAATTGATTGGAGAATTTTAAATTGGACTGCAATAATAAAATAAAATATTGGGGTTAAGGGATCCACTTTTAATATTTCAAATTTAGAAATCTCACTTTTTATAATATACAAATTGTCATTATTACCCAATTAATTTATTTCAGGAATTAACTATGCCAAAATAAATAAAACCAGCAATAAAGACGGTGATAATTCTGTCTATAACAAGTCAAATGAGGTACTCAATTATATCAAATAAATAAAACCAGCCATATAGGCGGTAACAAAATTTCTCAATAATTAATCCATATTTAAATTATAGATTAATCATTAAATTATAATTTATATATTATAATATAAGTGAGATTAATCTATATTTTCATATTAAAATCTTCTCCCTTTACCCCAGCAAAAAAGAAATAAGCTACTCATAATTTTAAATAAAAACACATATAATTTTATTAATAAAAGAAAAAGAAATTATAAGAAATTTTTTTAAAAAAATAAAACAAACAAGACACTCTGCCCTCTCAAAGACAATTGTAATGCAATTGTCAAAGGTGGAGGGGCATCCACCGAAAGGTGGATGTGACCCTCCACCAATTTTTTTTTTTTTTAATTTACATATAATACACTATAGATCTTTTGTCAATTTCGGTCTTGAAAACTTCAGAACTAGAAATCTTGTCAACAAAAAGTTGTAGATCTTTGAGTCTTCTTTCATCTGGAGCTGGAATCACTTCTATCCGATATCAGAGTAAAAAGTTATGGCCAAAATACGAAAATTGTGTAGGGTTGGAATTTCTGAATTTGTACACTTTTAGAACGCCCTTTGAAGTTTTTGGCCTCCAAAATCCAAATGTCATGTCCATTTTTCTAGTTATGCATCCAAAGTATTATTTCATCTGCATAAGAAATAAAAATCACAATAAAAATATATAAAATATAAATGTAATTATTATTTTATAAATATGTTAAATTAAGTGGATTAATGAAAGTACAAATATAAAATGATTAATTTTTATTTTAATAAATATGTATTTTTTAGTGTTGATCAGTATTATGTGAGTAAATCATGATTGTTATGAAAAACACAAATCAACAAGAAAAATCCCACGCAAAATCAAAACCTAAACCTAGGAAAGCTCAAAAATTCAAAACCAAACCAAACAAAACACCGAAATCACATCAGCTAACCCTAAATGGCGCGAACAAATCAAAACTCGATATAGTAAAAACACATAAATCAAAATCGCGGCATCATTGATTCACACACGGGAGACGAGAGACAACGAATTAACGAGAAATTGAAGAGATGAGAAGTTGGAACCTGAGGAGCGGCTAATAGGTCGAGATGGTAGAGAGACTGTTGTTGGAGAAGCGCTTGTTGCATCAGTGCTTATTGTTGCTGTTGCTGCTTCAGCCTCTGGTGCTGTATTTTTTTGTCAAAATTAGAAGGTGTGTTCTCTGTTTGGTTCCCGAGAATGTTTCGTTAGGGTTTCGCGAGAAAATGAGGGAAAAGAAAAAAACAAAAAAAAACATGTGAGAGAGGAAAATGAATGAGTAGATATCAGGAAATTATATATAAAAAATTTTAATTTTTAGTGGGGAAAATAAAATTCCCCACTAAAAGTAGCTTATACCACTAAACTTTAGGAAATAAATTTCACCACTAAAAATCTCCACTAAAAGTATAATTTGTTGTAGTGTTATCGATAAATCCTTAACCCTTTGCACATGCTACCCTTATTTATTGATGCTTCAATGCCCAACCCTGCAAACTTTTATCCTAAAAACATGCAAGGAAGAAGAAATACTTATTCATCAGTATACTTGAGCGTTTGGGCGTATCTTGGGATCATTGGCAGAGACTGTGTTAGTGGAGAAAGTTGTAAAATGTATTTTATAAATTAATGAAAAATATAGGTTTTTAATAAGATAATTTTATTTTTTTCTGTTAAAATTGAGAATTTATATTATTTTTTATGAAAATCAAATTTTGACCATACTGAATTAATTTTCTGCCTCCGTCACGGCTGGGGATGGCAAACAGTTTCGTTAACTTCGCTTTCTTGTGGATTAAGGTGCCTTTGCTATACTGCTGTCATGTGCAGATTCAATATTTGAATGCCAGCATACTGTTCAGATTAAATTTAAAGAATAGATTGTTGAATTTTGATGAGATCTATGGGTATGAATTGAATTTTGATGAATAGTGATATCAAAATTCTAATGTGGCGTGTTAATTTGAATCTCTCGCGTGTTGGTATGAATTTGATTTAACCAACCTTTGAAAACAACAAAAAGGCGTGTGATTAGTGTATATTCAATTTGTTTTAACTTTTAATTTCTAAATTTTTTTTATGAAAAATATATATATATTATTGATTTACAAATCATAAATTTTAAAATTAATATTCTTGTTGTTATTATGACGAATAATAAAAAGGGTCAAAATAATAATTATATTTTAAGAAATAAAAATTTTCGTCAAAACATTTTCAAATTTCAAACATTCTCAAATTCGAACATCTAGAAGGTCTAAATTAGTCATAAAGTCGTTGCGTCACACAAAATACACACCCTGAAAATGGGACCGTGCTTATAAAAAATATGACTGTCAGATCAATCATTTTCAAATACTCAAATCTCTTTCATCTAAACTTCAAATCATAATCTGAAAAATTCTACAAACACTTATTATTCATACCTACAACTTTCATTAGGAAACTCCTCTAAAATTTGGACATCTACAAGATCGAAATACCCTCAAAATTATTGTGTCACATACAATATACAAACTTAAAATGTGACTGTACTAACAAAATATAATTATCCTCACAAAAAAATATATATGATTGTCATCATAATATACAGTCATATTTTATCTAAATCACATTAAGCTATGTTATAATCATATTTCATCTAAAGTCGCATTTTTTCTAAGTCACATTGAGTTTAGTTACAGTTACATTAACCTCATTTATAATCACATTGACCTTAGTCACAATCACACCTTACATAAAGCTTAGTTACAATCATAATGTCAAGTCACAATCACACCTTACATAAGTCTCGTAGTGCTCAGTCACAATTACATTAACCTTAATTATCGAAATAGTCAAAATGATCTCAATCACAATCACATTAAGCTCAGTTACAATCATAATTTTCCTAAATCACATTAAGCTTAGTCACAATCTCATTTTTCATTTTTTTTCATTTTTTTTTGTAAGACAACAGATTAACAAAGCCCAAATTTAATTTTTGTCCTCCCAAGATTCGAACCCAAATGACAAGCTAAATAGAGTTACTTAGAAAATCATTATGTCAAGTCTTTAGGGGCCATAGTCTCATTTTATCTACCTAAATATATTTGATTTGTCCAACTCTAATTTTAAAAAACTATTGTTCACATCACTATTTATGTGAATAGTGATTGTTTCACAATTTACATGAAAAGTATTTGATTTTTTTTTAAATGTACAATGATACTTCTATTCACTCTCTCTCTTAAAATAGTGTACACATTTTTTTTTAAAATAATGAGTAAATGATAATAAAATTTAAAAAACTAGGTCTTAATATGAAAAAAAAATATGAGCATATCATTTTTTGGAATTAATTATCACAAAATAAATTTTTAATAATTCTTTATAAAAATAAAGATAAATATGGAAAAATTATCCCGTCATTTGACCTCATTTGAACCCCACCCAAGCATTTTTTTCAAAAAAAAAAATTTAATATTTTAGATTTATCATCTAGCACTTCAATCATCATCAAAGAACGTGAGTTGATGGTGTAGGGCTCAGGATCTCACCTTGAGGTCCTGGGTTCGAATTCAGAAAGTGTGTTTCTTGTAAGAGCCTGGGACAGCCGAGAATTTTACCAGTTATGCTTAAGCTCGGAATGGATGGTTTAGCGAAGAAATTGTTAGGGTTGGTGCTCGGATTGCCAATCCGGATCGTATTTATGTCTGATTCATGAATACGAACAATTTCTTTTTTCCACAATATTACTTATTTGATGGTAACACCTCTTGTCTTTTATATACATATTCGATCTCATTACGTTTAGATATCTAATTTTGATTAGATTGAAACTAAATCTGATTTAGTAATACGTGTATATTAGACAAGGACCCTATGATTTATAATGTAATACGCAGTTACAACGTAGTTTGTAATTGACATTGGGAAACGTCACTATAAGTTGTATATCCTTAAATAAAGTTCCTGGTCAAGATTTACTAACACGGGTCGGTTAGTAAAATCTGCTAAGACCAGTACATGTCGTATATCGTGACTTGGTCCGATGGTTTATCCCAATGAACCATGAGTCTTAGGAGACTCGTATAGACATGTAGGTGTTTATTTGATAAACACTGAACGACTCACTGAAGATTTCCTAATAGATGGTACACCAACGTCAATAGGAATCTTCTCGAGTTGAGCGAGCATAGTGGTCCTTCAACTTGAGATACCACAGTGGATATATGAGTTATCCTCCATACTTTGATGGCAGTCACGTCACCGATTTATTTATATCAGACCTCCGCCTGTTCGTTGGGTGTGGACCGATGCTCATGATATCCAGTGCGTATCAAGATAGAATCTGTCAATCCTGTGTACAGGGCATAAGTTTCCCACATCTAGTAAATCCATGACCGTGATATAACTTCGAAAGCGAGTTGTGAGTGTTATTTAGAGATCATAATTTGGAAGTCGACTATATTATACAATAAGGATTTGACGTTCTTATTTATATCCTAGATATAATATGGATAGCCTGTGACAGAGGGATTATACGTATGCAATGACCTCGACTTGCATAGTTTAGCGAGATTATCTGTGGTCGTCATAATTCATGAGTGGGTGAATTATGGACACGAAATTGGATTTCGTGACGAATAAACCTAAACTTAGAGAGTCCCACAATATGAAGTGTACTCGTTGAGTACTTGGGCAACCCCTTATGAATAATACAGATTATTCATGATACTTAACCGGATTAAATGGGTTAATTCGAATTGTTTAAATGGTTAAACGAAAATACATGCATAGGGGCATTTTTGGTCAATCGTAATTATTGTGTATTTGTATTTGATACATAATTTGATTAGATACATATTAATTAATTGTCAAATGAGATTTTGACAATGTCACTTCTATATGTATTTTATGTAATGTAAATAAAATACATATGAATTAATAATTATATTAATTAATTATTTAGATATTTAAATGTTAAATATTTAAATGATTAATTGATATATATATATATATATATATATATATATTTCATAATTGTTATGGAATATATGTTTAATTATTATTGGTTACACATTGCATTAAATTTAAGGTTAAAGTGTTAGATTTGATTTTTGACTACTTTAACTTTATATTTAATTTAATTAAATAATTTTCATTTGTGATAATTCTTATCACACATGTTTATTATTAAGTGGTAACATGTGGCATGATTTATTTATTTGATTTTGGATTAAATTATTTTTTCCAAAAATGATAAAAATGCCCCCTCTAGGTCGGCAATGGTATTTTAAAAGAGGAAATTTTTTCTTTTCCTTGTGGATGGCTTACCTTGGCCGAAAACGCCTCTTCCAAATAGCTCTCCAAATTTTCTTGATGATTCAAGAAGGAAAAGTGAAGAAAATCAAGAAATAGATTAAGGAAATGAAGAGATTAAAGGTAATCTTCAATATCCCTAAGCTTAGAAAGCATGTTTCTTATTCTTGGGCATCTAGAGAGATTCTAAGGTTTCTTCTTTTCTTAATAATTTGGGTGGTTTTGATTTGGAAGATGGAATATAAGACTTGGTGCATGTGTGAAGTAGAATTGAATGATATTATTGTAATATTTGTTCAATTTGATCATTTGATGATATGTTGCCATTCTAGAGTCTTATGAACACTCTTGTAATGCCTAGAATTGTTCTTGGGTGCTTCATTGGTGGTGGCTTGGATTGGTGTTGTGATTAATGTTATTAATGTTAAGAAAATTGGATTAAAGCATGAAATATTGATATTTTTGGTTTCTGGATCAGATATGGAAAAATGGGTTTATGGTAATGAAAATTATATCATATAAATATATTGTATGTGTTTTGGGTATTGGAACAATTGCTGGAAACTGTTTCGGAGTTGAAATATGCAAAAATGGCGAAAAACAGCGTTACTCGGTGATTTCTTAGCCAACTGGGTGACGGCTTCCCAAACAATGAATTGGTCACTGTTTGGGCAGTCCATGAACTTCCCTAGTACTGTTGGGGTTGATTTGGGCATCCCCCATGTGCATTGGGTGGTCGGTTCGGTCAAAAATGTGTTTTATGTCATTTTACGGAAAAATATTTTCGTAAAAGTTTCACCATATTTCTTAACTATTTTTATCGTTATTTGATATCGAATAAATATGTTTAGGTGAAATATGAATAAATTATTCACATTGGATATCGAGTAGTTTATTCGGTAATTTTAAGAGTTTTAAAATTATGATTTCGCCCGAACAGCGAGTTTCCGCTGCTCCCGCGCCAAAACCCTTACAAAAATGGTATCACAGTGGGTCTGATCCTTCATCCATTACATTATTCATGCTTGATATATGATATATAATCTAATTTTGATGTGTGCACATGCATGTAATTTAGATGTGTCTTGACTTTTAGTTCTACACTAACGTGAATTGTAACAGAAATTTAATAGTTAAGTTAAGTTATGTTTTCTAAGGTAGAATTGAATTGTTTAGAAATTGATCTAGATTAAATTCTGCATTTGATGTAGAGCAATGTTTCTTGAGGAATATCCCTGCTTAAATAAGGCAGTAGAGTGATATGTATTGGTCGCATGTTTATTGGTCCATCTTGTCAATATGATTTATGAGTATCTTTCTATGACTGCATCTGAGAAAGTGCCAAAGCAGTGAGGGTGTAGTTGATAGAATTTTATCGATGCTGGATGTATATTTGATACTAGACAAATTCAAGTGAAAGTGGAAATCTTGAACGTGCCAAATCTATCATGACTACATCGGTAGCTTGAGTTTGTCATTGGCAAGTGAAGCCTTGATACGCCTCCTTGTGAACACGCCAAAGCTGTCTTAATGAGAAACGGTCAGGATCAAAATCAGGAGTCACAGTGAGTGTGATTGACAATGAGTTGTCTACCTAATGAATATACGTAGGCGAGATCGTGCCAAAGCTGTGAGTCGAAATATATTCATGAGGTCCACTTCTCACTATGGAATTCGATTTAATTATTGAATTTCCCATTTTCCGTTGGGGATTACGGTATTACGTAAAGTAGTGGGAGACACTGTTGGGTTAAAAATTTATAACTAAGACAGTGCGTAATATTATGAAATTGCTACTTTTGTTTTCCTTTATTCTATATTATTAATAAAATTGAACTTATAATCCACTGCATGCATATTATTTGAATATGTTTTCTGACTTCACTTATGGTTGTAAATTTCTAGAATAGGTTCTAGAATGTAAGTATACTTGGATATTGTTAAATTAGTCTAAACCATCGGGAACTGTTGTTCCGATTTTCTTGAAAATCAAGATGGTTAGTGACTTAGTTACTAAGTCATGATATCTGTTTTAGGATATAATTGTCTAGAGAGAATAGTTTCTTGTGCGGTAAGAATTGACGTGAATTAGTTGATGTCTTGAGATTCTTGACTGGCATTAAGAAAACTCCATTAGGTATTTGTTTATCTTATAATGACGTTTCTTGGCTTTAGTGACTTTTAGAAGTCACGTGTTTGACACAGTTTGCTAATCAATTATTTACAATTGTGGTGAATAGTTGAAGGTAAATTATATAGCTTAAGAAAGTAGATGTGTATAGTTGTGTGTTGAGAATATCGATTCTCACAATACGACAACTATAAGTATTTGATACCAAATCTCCCGTCTAGTTATTTCAAATAGTGTTTAATGATTGTTTTTTATATTTGATATCAAAACTTGCGACTATTGGATAGTTACTTGTTCTTTATAAATAATTATTACATATTTTAATATGACTAGTAGTGTCGTTGATGAAGAGATAAACATTAAGAAAAATATTCGGTTAACTAAATAACTTAGAACAGTGCTTTATGAGATTTTATCACATAAATATTAGATGCTTATTCCGTATGGTAAAGGATGGTATGATACAAGATCACACCATATATCCTTATTCATTTAATGAATATTATATTCAGGATGTGATTAAATCTCATTTAACCAATGATCGTCATTGGACCACAGATTTATTAAACTAATACATTGGATGTATGTAGTTTAATGAATTAGAAATTGCATTGAATAGTTTTCTTTACTTCGTAACTTAGTTAATGAGTTGTCATGACTTAGTTGCGTGTTTCTAAAAGAACGCATATTGAACGTCTTGAATGGTTTGATCACTTTCAATATGTTTCTGATGAAACGTGGATATAATATTTTGAATGGTTCAAAGATATTCTATTTGAAGTGTTGAAAACTATATTCTTAAAATTCATCGCGAGTCTTTGAATTGTTCAAGGATGTTTGATATGATCAAACATATGAATTTATGGTAATTAGTTCTAAAGTTATTTAATGAATGTGATTCTTACTCAATATTATTCTTCTACGATTCCATCGTAATGGAATTGATCAGTGGGAGAAATCGAATCTTATATGATCTGATTCGTTTGATATTGAGTGTTACCGAATTAGTTTTCAATACTCTTGGGGATATGCTCCAGTAACACTAATTCATCTTTTTAATTAAGGTTCCATTAGTTTCTACAGTTACGTATATGATATGTATAAGTAGAAAATTCGAATCTTAAAAGGTTTGAGATTTGAATCTTTCTTTTGTATAATGGTTATATAATTAAAAGTACTTGAGCCTTGGAGGTACAAGTAAAAGTTTATCATTTATTCTATTTAATAGAATATTTTTTCTACGATCCCGAGCAATAAAATAGTTTTATTACTTGATGTGTAACATTGTATGTTGACAATTGTAGAAAAGACTTGACTTATTGAAGTTAAATGTGAGAATGATAAGCTATAAATAGAACTACATAATTAATAAGATGAAATGACCCTAAGATATCTTTCGTATAAGTTCAATAGGATGTCAGAATCATTCACAAAGTTTTTGATACTTAATGATTCTGTTGTTTTCTTATCGAATAAAATTATCCTATAATTTATAGTGGAAGCGACATTTAATATCGATTTCGGAAGTTAGCGTTGAACTATAGATCTAAGATTGTTCATAGCTTACCATAATCAAGTTCGGAACTTGATTGAGCTTTCGTTATGAATCGTTCATAAAATATGCAAATTATTTACGCAGCAAAAGCAAAGTGAGTTTATTAAAGATTTGACCTTTTAGAGCGTGATTGCGAGAAAAGTTAAACTCAGCTATCTATTGTAGATTCTGAGGAAACTTGTCTCCAGTCGCACTAATTGAACAATTAAAGATCTGTTGGTTAATGTTTATATTAAACTATGTATTTTAGCTAGGAATACAAAGTGGCATTCCAGAATGGTTTCTTCGAAGAAGAGATCCATTGTGATTTCTTTGTTTGAAGAGTTCATTCTAGAATGGCTCTAGAGTTTGTATTATGCTAAGATTACAGTTTGATATACTAGCTTATAGAGCCTATTATAGACTCATGTGAGATTTCTGGAAATTTATGTTATCTAATTTTGATTACAGTCAGATTGTCTGATTTTATCAAAGCATGGAGAATACATATTTGATAGTAGGGTCAATGTGAGTGTACAAATTTCTTTCTAATGTTATATATCCTAAGTCATCTTTTCTCTGTGAATGCAGTAAGAGTAGTATCTGTTATATTTGATATAAAGTTTCATATATGATATAAAACTAAGAGGCTTGTGAGATACTCATATTAGTCGTGCATTAGATATGATCTAACAAAGGACTCATCAAAACTATTTGTATGTCAGTTAGTATAACTGTTTGACAGTTAATGTGTCTTTTATATATAATATTCATCTTTCGTAAATGATGTTTCCTTTTTCGAAAGAGAAATTAATTAGAATGTCTAGTCAATTTTATGCATTATGGGATGGTGGCATAATGAATATTATATTATGTGCAATTAAATATATCAATTTAATCGTAATTGTTACGAATTATTTTGATACCTTGTAGACCATATGATGTGACTTGAAACACGTTCTTCGTTATCTTGGAGATATTAAGAACGAGTTTCTTATTCATGGAGATATAGTCTGCAACCATTAGAATCAAATTATTTTGAGTCTAATTATGACATTAGATGGTCTATGTCATATAAAGTCATAAAAGATACATTGGGAGTGTCATCGTTAATTCTACTGAATTAGTAGAATTAGTTGTAACTAATGAAGTTTTGACTTAAGAAGTTACTGTTGGGGTTGGTGCTCAGAGCGCCAATTCCCGGTTGTATTTCTGTTTAATACTTCTGTAAAACATTATTATTATGAATAATATATGCAGTTTCTATAATATAATCTATCTTTATATATGGTAAAGACGTAATGACCCTAGAATGATTAGTCATGATACAGTTGCAAAAGCGTCGCAACGGACATTGAGAAATATCATGACGTTGTCATTCTCAGACAGTTCCTGGTCAAGGTTTACACTACTTGGTCAGTATAGTAAACCCGTTGAGACCGGTACATGTCGTATACTGGAATATATGATTCCAATGGTTTCTCAATGAACTATTAGTCTTGGAGACTAGTATAGACGTGTAGGTGTTTATAGCGGATAAACACATAACGACTCACCGAAGATTCTTAATGGATGGTACACCAGCGTCAATAAGAATCTTCTTGGGTTGAGTAACACTTGTGATTCTTAGTCTTGAGATGCTATTGTGGGCACATGAGACATCTTCTACACTTATACGGCAGTCACGTCACCGATCTATTTAGATCAGACCTCCGCCTGTTCGTTGGGTGTAGATAGATCCTCAGGGTGTCCTATGTGTATCAAGATAGGATCCGTCAGTTCTGTGTATCAGAGCATAGGTAGTCCATATGATTAGCAATCAGATAAAACCATGGGCCCGTGGTAAAGTTTAGAAGCTAGTTCTAAACATTCTTTTAGAGATTGCTAATAGAATAGTCGACTGGATAATCCCGATAGAGATTTGACGTTTACATCTATATCTCTGGGATTTATCCGGATACCTGTGACGGAGGAATTATACATTTGCCATGACCTCGACCTGTATGGTTCAGCGAGATTATCCGTGATCGTCATAATCTACGGGTGGATAGATTATGGACACGAAATTTGATTTCGTGACGGATATACCTGAATCTAGAGAGTCTCAATAATGAAACATACTCGTAGAGCACTAGAGCAACATTAATAAATAATATTGATTATTTATAAAGTCGTTTAAAGGTTAAACGCAAGATACATGCTAAAGAGACTAGATAGTCCTTTACTTAATTATTGTGTATTTACATTTAATACATGATTAATTTAAATACACATTAATTAATAGTCAAAATGAGTTATTTGACTTATATCCTAAATGAATATATGTTTTTAATATTTAATGTAAATATTATACATATATTTAATATATTTGTATTTGATTAATTAATTAATTATTTAATTGTTAAATGATTAAATTAATTAAAATATAAATATCTTACATTAGGATATTTAAAGTAAATGATGTTAGTTGCAATTGTTGACTTAAATAAATATCTATAAAGTAGTTTTAGATATTTGTATTAAGATAACAAATGCATTTGAAATGAATTTGAAATGAAAAATTTGGTATATACTTGTTACAAATTTCGGCCAAGGCTTATATGCACAAGTATATATTGTTTTAATTTTCTTTTCATTTTGGTTAACCTAATACATTTCACAAAATATAAATTTCCATTGAAGAAGCTAAAGGAACCTTGAGAAAAAGAAAGAAAAAGTTCAAAAGCTTGGAAATTTAGTAAGTTTTTCAAACTTGCTATTAGTAAGGAATTTGTTCCTTAGGTTCTAGGATTTAATATATGATATTCTTAGGATGTTTCTTTCTTTGTTCATTGTGGTTTTTTTTAATGGAAGTTTTGGTGAAGTGTGAAGCATGTGTAATGAAGGAAGTGTTGTGACTATTGTAGTTATAAACATTCTTTTAAGGTTTTGGAAACCATGTTGCTAATCTAGAGTTGTTGACCCACTCTTAAATGACCTAGATTTGATCTTGAGTTGTTTCATTGTGTTGAGACTTGGATTGGATGGAAGAATGATGATTGAAGTAATTGATTTAGTGTATTTGGTCTAATTTGTCCAATTTGTGGAAATTGTAAAATTAGGGTTCTTGACCTATTCCAAATTTGGGGCTTTTCATATATGTTGTGTATTTGTGTGTGTATATGATGCATATAAAGTTTCATGTTCATTGGATTACATTTAGATGTGTTTTGAGACATGAAATGACAAAGTGCACAATTGTGCTCCCTTATGGTGCTCTCGGCCTTGTGAGAGAAATATGGGGATTTTGGTGCTTTTGGTGTTTTGATGTTTTGAGCATCATAAGTTCATCTTAGAAATGATTTAGAATCATTCAAAATTGATTACATCAATTTCGGACTAAAATGGACAAAAATACAAAGCAAGGGTAATTTGGTAAATTCACTTGAATATGATTCATTTGAATTTTATTTCATAATTTGATTATTGGAATATTAAATAAATATTTTTATTTAATTAATCCGAGAGATAGACAAATGAGGCTGATTGGGTTATCCCAATCAACGTACGTAGATAAGATCTTGGAACGGTATAGCTTTGGTAACTGTAAGACAGCAAACATACCGTTCAGACATGGGATTCATCTTTCCAAGAAGATGTGTCCACAAACAGAAGATGAGAAAGTTAGAATGTCTAACCAACCTTATGCTTCATGTTTGGGTAGCATAATATATGCCATGTTATGTACGAGGCATGATATCAGTTTCGCTGTTAGCGTAACTAGCAGATATCAGTCCAATCCAGGTAATGACCATTGGATGGCCATTAAACATATCCTAAAGTATCTTAAAGGTACTAAGGATACGTTAATAATTTATGGAGGAAACGAACTACAGGTTAATGGGTATACAGACTCCGATTTCCAATCGGATCCCGATGATAGAAAGTCTACATCTAGATTTGTCTTTACCCTTAACGGAGGTGCAGTTTGTTGGAAGAGTTCCAAACAGGGATCGACAACTAATTCCACCACTGAGGCGGAATATATTGCAGCTTCTGAAGCTGCAAAAGAGGCAGTGTGGATAAAGAACTTTATCACAGAATTGGGAGTTGTCCCAAGTATCGAGAATGCGATTCCGTTATACTGTGATAATACTGGAGCCATTGCGCAAGCAAAGGAACCGAGGGCGCATCAGAAGTCGAAGCATGTGGAACGCAAGTACCACATCATTCGAGAGATCGTGTCGCGAGGGGATATTGTCGTGTGCAAGGTACCGAGTGAAGATAATGTAGCAGACCCGCTGACGAAGGCTATACCTCCGAAGCTGTTGGATAAACACGTGGAGTCGATGGGTATTAGATACAATCGATATTGGCACTATAGCAAGTGGTAGATTTTGTTGGGGTTGGTGCTCAGAGCGCCAATTCCCGATTGTATTTCTGTTTAATACTTCTGTAAAACATTATTATTATGAATAATATATGCAGTTTCTATAATATAATCTATCTTTCTATATGGTAAAGACGTAATGACCCTAGAATGATTAGTCATGATACAGTTGCAAAAGCGTCACAACGGACATTGAGAAGTATCATGACGTTGTCATTCTCAGACAGTTCCTGGTCAAGGTTTACACTACTTGGTCAGTATAGTAAACCCGTTGAGACCGGTACATGTCGTATACTGGAATATATGATTCCAATGGTTTCTCAATGAACCATTAGTCTTGGAGACTAGTATAGACGTGTAGGTGTTTATAGCGGATAAACACTGAACGACTCACCGAAGATTCTTAATGGATGGTACACCAGCGTCAATAAGAATCTTCTTGGGTTGAGTAGCACTTGTGATTCTTAGACTTGAGATGCCATTGTGGGCACATGAGACATCTTCTACACTTAGACGGCAGTCACGTCACCGATCTATTTAGATCAGACCTCCGCCTGTTCGTTGGGTGTAGATAGATCCTCATGGTGTCCTATGTGTATCAAGATAGGATCCGTCAGTTCTGTGTATCAGAGCATAGGTAGTCCATATGATTAGCAATCAGATAAAACCATGGGCCCGTGGTAAATTTTAGAAGCTAGTTCTAAACATTCTTTTAGAGATTGCTAATAGAATAGTCGACTGGATAATCCCGATAGAGATTTGACGTTTACATCTATATCTCTGGGATTTATCCGGATACCTGTGACGGAGGAATTATACATTTGTCATGACCTCGACCTGTATGGTTCAGCGAGATTATCCGTGATCGTCATAATTTACGGGTGGATAGATTATGGACACGAAATTTGATTTCGTGACGGATATACCTGAATCTAGAGAATCTCAATAATGAAACATACTCGTAGAGCACTAGAGCAACATTAATAAATAATATTGATTATTTATAAAGTCGTTTAAAGGTTAAACGCAAGATACATGCTAAAGAGACTAGATAGTCATTTACTTAATTATTGTGTATTTACATTTAATACTTGATTAATTTAAATACACATTAATTAATAGTCAAAATGAGTTATTTGACTTATATCCTAAATGAATATATGTTTTTAATATTTAATGTAAATATTATACATATATTTAATATATTTGTATTTGATTAATTAATTAATTATTTAATTGTTAAATTGTTAAACTAATTAAAATATAAATATCTTACATTTAAATATTTAAAGTAAATGATGTTAGTTGCAATTGTTGACTTAAATAAATATCTATAAAGTAGTTTTAGATATTTGTATTAAGATAACAAATGCATTTGAAATGAATTTGAAATGAAAAATTTGGTATATACTTGTTACAAATTTCGGCCAAGGCTTATATGCACAAGTATATATTGTTTTAATTTGCTTTTCATTTTGGTTAACCTAATACATTTCACAAAATATAAATCTCCATTGAAGAAGCTAAAGGAACCTTGAGAAAAAGAAAGAAAAAGTTCAAAAGCTTGGAAATTTAGTAAGTTTTTCAAACTTGATATTAGTAAGGAATTTGTTCCTTAGGTTCTAGGCTTTAATATATGATATTCTTAGGATGTTTCTTTCTTTGTTCCTTGTGGTTTTTGTTGATGGAAGTTTTGGTGAAGTGTGAAGCATGTGTAATGAAGGAAGTGTTGTGACTATTGTAGTTATAAACATTCTTTTAAGGTTTTGGAAACCATGTTGCTAATCTAGAGTTGTTGACCCACTCTTAAATGACCTAGATTTGATATTGAGTTGTTTCATTGTGTTGAGACTTGGATTGGATGGAAGAATGATGATTGAAGTAATTGATTTAGTGTATTTGGTCTAATTTGTCCAATTTGTGGAAATTGTAAAATTAGGGTTCTTGACCTATTCCAAATTTGGGGCTTTTCATATATGTTGTGTATTTGTGTGTGTATATGATGCATATAAAGTTTCATGTTCATTGGATTACATTTAGATGTGTTTTGAGACATGAAATGACAAAGTGCACAATTGTGCTCCCTTATGGTGCTCTCGGCCTTGTGAGAGAAATATGGGGATTTTGGTGCTTTTGGTGTTTTGATGTTTTGAGCATCATAAGTTCATCTTAGAAATGATTTAGAATCATTCAAAATTGATTAGATCAATTTCGGACTAAAATGGACAAAAATACAAAGCAAGGGTAATTTGGTAAATTCACTTGAATATGATTCATTTGAATTTTATTTCATAATTTGATTATTGGAATATTAAATAAATATTTTTATTTAATTAATCCGAGAAAAATTTTTGAAATCTGAAAATCGGATTTTCACCGCTTCCGCTGCGTTACCGGATTCACCCCCTAAAAACCCCTACAAAATGGTATCAGAGCGAGTCTGATTCTATGCCACCTAATATGATTGGGTTTGTTGGACAAACTCAATTTGTTATAGCGGGCTTACTTATTGTTGCCTACATTTTGAGTGCTAGGTGAGCTCTTGAGGGCCATGAGTATGTGATACACATTTAGATGTGTATATGATACTGTGGATTGGCAATAGAGCAAGTGGGAGAAATTGTTAGGGTTGGTGCTCGGAGTGCCAATCTGAGATCGTATTTATGTCCGATTCATGAATACAAACAATTTCTTTTTCCATAATATTACTTATTTAATGGTAGCACCTCTTGTCTTTTATATACATATTCGATCTAATTATGATTAGATATCTAATTTTGATTAGATTGAAACTAAATCTGATTTAGTGATACGTGTATATTAAACAAAGACCATAGGATTGACAATGTAGTGCGCAGTTAGAACATAGTTTGTAATTGACATTGGGAAGCGTCACTATAAGTTGTATATCCTTAAATAAAATTCCTGGTCAAGATTTACTAACAGGGGTCGGTTAGTAAAACCTGCTGAGACCTGTACATATCGTATATCGTGACTTGGTCCGATGGTTTATCCCAATGAACCATGAGTCTCAGGAGACTTGTATAGACATGTAGGTGTTTATTTGATAAACACTGAACGGCTTATTGAAGATTTCCAAATAGATGGTACACCAACGTCAATAGGAATCTTCTTGAGTTGAGCGAGCATAGTGGTCCTTCGACTTGAGATACCACAGTGGATATATGAGTTACTCTCCACACTTTGATGGTAGTCACATCACCGATTTATTTAGATCAGACCTCTGCATGTTCGTTGGTTGTGGACTGATGCTCATGATATCCAGTGCGTATCAAGATAGAATCCGTTAGTCCTGTGTACAGGGCATAGGTTTCCTACATCTAGTAAATCCATGGCTGTGGTATAACTTCAGAAGTGAGTTCCGAGTGTTATTTAGAAATCGTAAATTTGAAAGTCGACTATATTATACCATAAGGATTTGACGTTCTTATCTATATCTCAGGTATAATATGGATAGCATGTGACAGAGGGATTATATGTATGCAATGATCTCGACTTGCATAGTTTAGCGAGATTATTTGTGGTCGTACTTCACCGGATTAAATGAGTTAATTCGAATCGTTTAAACGGTTGAACGAAAATACATGTATAGGGGCATTTTTGGTCAATCGTAATTATTGTGTATTTGTATTTGATACACATTAATTAATTGTCAAATGAGATTTTGACACATGTCACTTCTATATGTATTTTATTTTATGTAAATAAAATACATATGGATTAAAAATTATATTAATTAATAATTTAGATATTTAGATATTAAATATTTAGATGATTAAATGATATATATATTTCATAATTGTTATGGAATATATGTTTAATTATTATTGGTTACACATGACATTAAATTTAAGGTTAAAGTGTTAGATTTGATTTTTGACTACTTTAACTTTATATTTAATTTAATTAAATAATTTTCATTTGTGATAATTGTTATCACACATGTTTATTATTAAGTGGTAACATATGGCATGATTTATTTATTTGATTTTGGATCAAATTATTTTTTCCAAAAATGACAAAAATGCCCCCCTCTAGGTCGGCAATGGTATTTTAAAAGAGGAAATTTTTTCTTTTCCTTGTGGATGGCTTACCTTGGCCGAAAACTCCTCTTCCAAATAGCTCTCCAAATTTGCTTGATGATTCAAGAAGGAAAAGTGAAGAAAATCAAGAAATAGCTTAAGAAAATTAAGATATTAAAGGTAATCTTCAATATCTCTAAGCATAGAAAGCATGTTTCTTGTTCTTGGGCATCTAGAGAGATTCTGGGGTTTCTTCTTTTCTTATGAATTTGGGTGGTTTTGATTTGGAAGATGGAATAGAAGGCTTGGTGCATGTGTGAAGTAGAATTGAATGATATTATTGTAATATTTGTTCAATTTGATCATTTGATGATATGTTACCATTCTAGAGTGTTATGACCACTCTTGTAATGCCTAGAATTATTCTTGGGTGCTTCATTGGTGGTGGCTTGGATTTGTGTTGTGATTAACGTGATTAATGTTAAGAAAATTGGATTAAAGCATGAAATATTGATATTTTTGGTTTCTGGATCAGATCTGGAAAACTGGGTTTATGGTAATAAAAATTATGTCATATAAATATATTGGATGTGTTTTGGGTATTGGAACAATTGCCGTAAACTGTTTCGGAGTTGCGAAAACGGTGAAAAACGGCGTTACCGGGTGACTTTTGAGCCAATCGGGTGACAGCTGCCCAAACAGTGAATTGGTCACTTTCGGGCAGCCCATGAACTGCCCTAGTACTGTTGGGGCTGACCAGGGCAGCCCCCATGTGCATTGGGTGGTCGGTTCGGTCAAAAACGCGTTTTATGTCATTTTACAGAAAAACTTTTGTAAAAGTTTCGCGATGTTTCTTAACTATTTATGTCGTTATTTGATATCGAATAAATATATTTAGGTGAAATATGAATAAATTATTCACATTGGATATCGAATAATTTATTCGGTAATTTTAAAAAATTTAAAATTATGATTTCGCCCGAACCGCGAGCTTCCGCTGCGCCCGCACCAAAACCCCAACAGTAGTTTCCAACGATTTCAAAAAAATAAAAAATCTAGCACTTCAATCATTTCATTGGGAATTAGGAACCTATTCGAAACAACTGAAAAAGTTATGTCATCCGTTGACACATCATGAAAGAATAAGGAATTTTATGTCGTTAGATGATATTAGATTGCCAACTTTGACCTTCGTGATCACGGCAACCAAAGAACCAAAATCCAAGCAACAATTAAGAAAGTTGCCATTTTTTTAATATTTCTAATATATCCCTTTCGGTGGCCCATTCAGGGGCTTCACTAGATCTTGGGTAGATTCAGTGACAGTCTCTGAGTCTCAAGTTAAATTGAATTTTGAAGGGATTATAAGCAAATTTTTAAAATAAAATCTTCTATGATAAATGTTTAAAAAATATATAAATCATATTATACATTAAATATTAAAATTTTTCTAGATTCATGTCTTAATTTTAGATTAAATTTTGAGACTCCAATAGAGACCGTCTATATTGACTCTCTCTAAGGTCACCTTTATATAGACCTACATTCTTAATTTCATTTCTGGAAACGTTGCACCTAATATACCACACCCAGACTTACCCTTATTTTTGAGACTTCCACACTAAGTGACATCGAACTTAAGAACTCACTTTTAAAATGAGAGTTTGAGACCAACAGTACTAGGCCTTATTTGCACAAAGTTGCCAATCCTTGAATTTGCAGTAGTTTTAATTCTTCATCATCTTTGTATAGCCCCCTCCCTATATAAGTAAAGTAAGCACGTGAATCTTTTGCATCGACACTTGCTTCTTTTCTTCCTTCCAAAGCTTAATTTAGCCATCCATGGCAGCCTATACAAAAATCTCATTATTCATTATTTGTCTCTCTAGTATCTCTTTAACAGAAGCTGAAAAGGGAGGTTTTAGTCTTGAACTAATCCATCGTGACTCTCCAAAATCACCCCTTTTCAATCCCAATGAAACTCCTTTTGATCGAATTGTAAATTCCTTGCGCCGTTCTATTAATCGTGTCAAGCTGATAATTGACCCAAATTTTCCATCTCCAAGAACAACTTCAGCTCAAGCTGATATATTCCCCGACTACGGCGAGTATCTTATGAAAATATCAATTGGGATCCCTCCTGTTGAGATTCTAGCTATTGCTGATACTGGCAGTGATCTCATTTGGACACAATGTCAGCCGTGCTTGCTTTGTTACCCGCAAGAAGCTCCTCTTTTTGACCCTTCCATGTCATCCACTTACAAAAATCTTCCTTGCTTGTTCTCCAAGCAATGTGCATCAATGACGGATACTTCTTGCTCCTTTCTGGATACCGGCAACTGTGTCTATTCTGTTTCATACCAGGATCAGTCCTACTCAAATGGTAACCTTGCCGTTGATACTGTTACTTTGGGTTCACTCAGCGGCCGACCTGTCGTTTTGCCCAATACCATTATTGGTTGTGGGCATGACAATGGAGGAGACTTTAGCCCTAAGGCAGCCGGCATAGTTGGCCTTGGAGGGGGCAATGTTTCCCTTGTCACCCAAATGGGTCCTTCATTTGGTGGAAAGTTCTCATATTGCTTGCAGCCACCTCAGGCTGAAAACTCGATAACCAAAATCAATTTTGGTACTATTGGAGTTGTTTCAGGTTCCAGGGTGGTTTCTACTCCCTTGGTTTCGAGAAACCCTAACACCTTCTACTTTCTTACACTTGAAGCAATCAGTGTTGAAGACCAAAGATTTGTCGTTGATAGTTCTTTTTCTTTACTAGGAACTACAGAGGGAAACATTGTCATCGATTCAGGCACCACATTCACAATTTTTCCACTAGTGTTTGACTTAAAATTGGTGTTAGCAATTTCAAGTTTGATCAAAGCAACACCAGTCATAGACCCTAATGGGTTCCTTGATCTGTGCTACAATAATCTTTCTGATACAATGGTTCCCGAGATCACGGTCCATTTTACTGGTGCAGATGTGAAGTTGAGTCCTTTGAACATCTTTGCTAGGGTTAGCGAAGAACTTAAGTGCTTAACTTTTAAAGGCGTTGATCAAGGTCCAGCGATATATGGTAACTTGATGCAGATGAATTTCTTGGTTGGCTATGACACTGAGAAACGGACTGTGTCTTTTAAGCCAACTGATTGCACTCAGCAGTAATTTGGTACTGTTTTCATCAAGGCTTTTCTAAGTTGCTACGCATTCATCCATCATTAATTGAATAACGATATATGTATTCCCTTGTATTTCCTGTAACCCGTAGTTGCAAAAGCGAATGCGGCTTAAGGCTCCTGTATGGGAGTGATGTGTACCCTGTCACAACCCTTAATACTATTACAAGACTTTTGTCTTATTCCTTCACACCCATACTAGAAACTTCTCTTGATCGAGAGCAATATTTGAATTAAGATTTTTAGTGTCTAAAGATATATATATATATATTTTTTATATAATTTCATTTAATTAACAGAAGATAATTAACCCCAAAAAAAAAAGAAGTAAAGATGGATTGTAAATTTGATAACCCTTTATTCATAAATTGGAGAAATAATTACCTCAATAACAAGCTCCTAAACATCACTCACTATTCCGTAAACATAAGAATTCTAAACGATCTCCAATGTCGATCTTCATACTAACAATCAACCACACGATTGCCTAATGAATGATCTCCGTTTCCCAAACAATAGCTAAAAAGAGGTTCACAAGGATATCTCATTAATGGGCATGTAGAGCCTATTTATAGTACTTTACATGCCAAATCCTAATCCTAATATAAAAACATAAATAAATCCTAGTCTAATTCAAACAATGGAGTTATTAACCTCCTTACATGTTCTCTTTTATGTTTCCACTTTGAAAAGAAACTAAAACTCCTAAAAAATTAAACTAGAAACGCATTAAGAAGTTTAGACGAACTTGGAAAACTTGAAATGCAAGAAATCTGGGTTACGGGATTAATCCGGCTTACTAGATCCTGAAATCTGAGTTTCCCAAATCTTCTCTTCTTCCTTTGCCTATTTTTGATTTCACGAATCCGAGTAACCGGATTGTCAAATCCAGTGAACTCGATTATGTCTTTTTTGTGCACAATTTCTGACACGATAGCTCAACTGTCAAAGTGTTTGGTAAAGCCTAATTAGTAATTATTGTTTTCTCACAAATGAGAAAGACTTCTGTGGGATGGTGTATGAATGGTATGGTACGCCCATACAATAATGTTTCGCCATATATACATTAAATTTCAAATTAACCAATTATGACAGAGAGAGAAAATTATTAATTAACACACAACATGTATACATTGGATAGGTCTATTGAACGTGTCATATATGAAATTCCATTAAGATATGACCTACATAATCAAAGAGGGAGGTGAATTGGAAATTAAAAATCTTAAGGTTAATAATTTTAAGCCCCTAACTCCATCCACAAACAACAATCTCACCAAACGATATTCAATTCAATTGATCCAATAAATACTCAATATCATTCAATTCAATACATACCCAATATATCAACAAATTAATAATCAAATGAAAAGTAAATAGATAGGGTTAGAGAAATTGTACATATGATGATTTTTTCTTGGTTCGGCAACACTACTTACGTCTACGCGTCAATCAACTTACAAAAGGATTCACTACAAAACTTGACTTCCCGGATGTCAATGAAACCCTCATAAATTTCTTCTTTACCAGACTCGAAGATGACTTAATCCAACTTTTGGGTATAGATCAAACCTCTTATAAATTCTTCTTTAAGGACTTGAAGATGACCCAAGTGTTTGTTACAAAGAGAGTGGAGAACAAAGCTCTAACTTACATAAAAACTTCTAATTGAGCAAGATGAGCAAATTAAGCTTTTGATTTGAGTTTGATTATGGATAAGAAACTGTGAGCTAATTGGATGATCAAAATGTGTTATATAAATAAGTTAAAAATGTTTGATCAATAGAAAAATGGCCCCAAATGATTCAATTGATAGTTGGACATAAAAACTAACAGTTATAGCTTTTCTACCATACTTCAGTGTCTGATGTCGAAAGACCAAATGTCTGGTCGTGACACGTCTAGTTACCATTGTAAAATAATGATCACTATCAATTAGCCGTTTTGCAAAAATTGGTTAGCCGATTTATCACTATCGGTTAAATGATTAAATGTTTTCAAAATCTTACTTTCTGCCTTGGTTTGGACGTCCGAAGTCCTTTACGATGGACGTCTGATCTTGTCAGAATTTTGAAAACTTTGCGTTTTAGTCCTCATTTCAAAACCAAAATAAATATAACAACTTAAATTCAAATATTTTCAAATCAAACAAAGACTTTTTCATCAAAATCAAATGTTTATTTTAAGTTCTACAAGCTTGGAAATAATTTGACAATTAAGACCTAAACAAGCTTTTAACTTTTGATGAAAACATACAATTTGTGAGTTATGCACATGTAAAAATGATTTGAGCTCTAATGTGCTTATCATGCTTACTCTTACTCGACACAAGCATTACAAGATTAAAAACAATATACCATATGCCTAGTCTTCTATATCTTGTAGCTTGTTGATCTCAGGTACTTGATTTCCTTTCATGATTGACTTGAAGAGTTACATTTATCATTATGCCTTTAATACATAGGCTGTTATCATCAAATTCAAATAGGATGTAAGACTTAAGAGATTAATAATATATAAGTTTTTCTCCTCTCAAAAATGGAGTAAATTGTTCATTCTATCCTCATAATCAATACTTTTGTTAAGTGATAATTATATCTTTGCTTATTTTGTTTTTCTTTTTTTTTTTTAATGAAAATATAATATCATATAACATTTAAATTGGTAGTTTTAGGGGGAAAACTTCTTATAAAAATAGTAGTTATAATTAAAAATAATGAATATAAAAAATGAAATATTATTTAATAATGAGGCTTTTTATTTAAAAACCTAAAAACAATCTTGTACCATAGAAACAAAAGCGCTAACAATATTTATGATTTAGTCTTGTGGAGGAAAAATTTATGAAACTAGATAAGAAACTAAGCATTATTGACAATGATGTCACTTGAATCAAAAGAAAAAACAAATTCATAAATTAATTTTTTTCCCAATTTCAATTTAAAAATTATTTTTTTCAAAAAATATAAAGAGTTTTATGAAAAATTAAATATTAGTGATCTACAATTTATAAGCTTTAAAATAAGTAACCTATGTATCTATAATATAAAAAAATGGTAAAAAAAATACTCTTACAATTTTAAGAGAATAATGATTTCTGATTAGTCATTTTCAAACACTCTTATCTCATTTATCTAAACTCCAAATTATAATGTGTAAATTTTTCATATACTTCATGGACATGGCTAAAAATTTCATCAACAAATTTCTCTCAAATTCAGTTTTCCAAAAGGTCAAAATAATCCCTAAAAATTGATGTATTGTACATATTACACAGTGTAGGAGCGAAATCGCTATGCCTATGACGTCAGCGACCACTACACTATTGGGCTCGCAGCCCGTTGAGAATATAGATATCCACGTAGGGGACTAACTAGAGAATAATTGAGTGGCCACCTGGTATGAGACACCAGAAATGATTAAGAATGCACTACACCCCTCGCAAGGTCCGATCTTAAACCCATTTTGATTCGGAATGGCCTCTTACTGATGTAAGTATAATATTTACGCTTGAATGAAGTATCCCCACATCTGATAATGCAGTCACACACGAAATAACTTATAAAGCACACAACTTTCACAATCATGAATTATAAAGATAATAAACAAAATAAATGAGCATAAGTTATTACAAAATTTATAAAATAGTAATGTTATAGATATGGGCAGGCATCACATAAGTCTGGCCTTAGATAGGCATGGCCAGATATTGCTTAAAATCAGCGGATATATAATCAATCTTCATGTCCGGTCGGACTTTCTATCAACTATTTGGTCGGATGTACTGCGTAGTCCAACAACATAAAAACATTCATACTCAATAACAGATGTAATAGACCTGTATTATACCAGTAACAGTAATGAAATGACTAGTGGTACATCATATTGTATCCCGAGTGTGAACCATATTACCGTCCATTCGGAATCAGTTATGGAAGTTGCATCCGAGTTTACATCCTATATACAATAGAGTCACGTGACCGTATATACAACATGTATATCCGGACATAGTTCATAGATCATACATTAAGTAGAGAACAACATGTGTATCATTTAATTCGAATAGTAAAATAGATATAAGCAATAAATTAAGCACATGTGTATTATAGCGACCATAAAACTACTGGACATATGTAACATATAACGATGATCATAATTAACATATGAAATAACTAAGCATGTGATAAAATGTAGAAAATAATAAATCGACCGGATATGTGTATATTTGGTCGGGTGTGTGTGCATGTCCGGTCGAACGTGCACTACGTCTGGTTGCATATACTATGTTAACAAACAGAATCTCATATGGAAATGGTGCCCTCAGGTCGTACCTTTTCACGTATGTTTTGGCTCTGGAGATTATCTTATTGTTGGGTTGATGCTGGATTCACACCGGATCGAATGGAACTTCCAAATGATGGTTTTATGCTTTTTACTATTTTTTATTTCTCTTCCCAGGGTATTCTTAGATAACTTTCCCACTAGCCTCTGGTGAGGGGTGAAAGCCCCTTTTTATAGTGTAAGACGAAGGTTTGGGAATGGAAGGGAAACGGGATCCCTTCATTCCCTCATGTCTGTCTCGGGTGATTGGCAATCTCTCTATAGTTACAGCTCGATTCATGTCCGGCTGGACTTAATCAGTCTCATGATGTTAGTTGATTGGATTTTACACATGGGATGACAGCTCAATACATGTCCAACCGACCATATAATTTGAATTATATGTCCGACCAAATACAATTAAATATCTAAACTTATGTAACTGTCGATCTATTCGGTCAATGAAAGTTGTAGCATGTTCTGTCGGATTTAAGATTTTCAAGGTACATCCAGTCGATTTTACTGGCTAAAAGTGAGTTTTTCCGGACATAGGTGATGTCCAGCCAGATTTTGGATGTGTTCCATGGAGTTCCTTTCTTTTTCGGTGTTCATCTTCATATTTCCCTAATTTTTAGAAGGCGTCCCTATAAGAGACTCATCAGCGGGCTATGCGTAAAAATACAATGTCTACAATGGCCCCCACTTTGTTAACCTTGTGCAGTGTGTAATACTAACATGCCTATAAAGGACATACATGCATTTTTATGCATATGGCTTGTCTAGCGTCGTCATACTTACTTGTAAGAGTCGGTTCGTTTGAAACATGGGCCTCTGAGCCTTCGATGCCTCGACCAAAGGTGTCTCTATCACTATCTGAATTTCGGACCCTCGGGTCCTCTGATGATATGTTTCAACCCCGCCAGGCTTCATTCCTAGTTATAACATTTGGTAGACCCGTAAGTCTCTTCAGCTTTGCCAGGCTTCATTCCTGGCTAACATAGTTGATAGAACTGTAGGCCTCAGATGCTTCGATTTTTCCAGGCTTTATTCCTAGCTCCCGTAGTTGATAAACCAATAGGTCTCTAATGCTTTGATCTTGCCAGGCTTCATTCCCAGCTCCAATATTTGATAGACCCGCAGACCTCCGTTGTTTCGATCTTGTCAGACTTCATTTGTTGGGATATATGTCCTAAAGCTTTATGTATTTTAAACGGAATTGATTATTGTAATAATAATAAATGCATTATTCATTTATCAAAGTTGTTTGATTTAAATCGCATATTGTCCAATTATCTTGTTTACCTTGATTACTCATGTACTTTCAGACTTAGTGTATGTTTGATGCTCAAGAGGACTTAAGTTTGAAGTTAGTAATCTAAATAGTCCATGGAGAGCAAACAAATAGGGTACTTTGTTTGTGGTTTATTTATAGCTGCGGTCCATTCTATACTTGTATGACAATCTTGATTCGGGATCGTTCATGTAGTGACATAGGAATGGAGGCACCTTGTATAATGAGATCATATAGGACTAGACTCAGATAAAATGAATATCTTTTAATATCTGTTAACCAAAAAAATTATTTTATCTAATAGATGGTCATATATGGATTTGATCTTAATCCTGAGTGTATTACGAACTCCTGCATGACGGGCTTTGTCCTTTAATTTACTAAGGTGAGGTTGTTGTTGCATTCCCGGCCAATAACTACGTATTTTTGGGATATGGTTTGGTGTGTACCTAGGAACATTTTACATAGATATAAAGTTCACTCATTCTTAATAGAAGTAGAAGAATATCTCTTTTAAGAGTTGATTCGGGACTTGAATAATTTGAGTGCTCAACTTTTCTATTACGAATAGAAAGTATTATATTAATGATTGTTATGAATTAATTGTTCATTATAGAATCAATGGTGCTTAAGAGGCAAAATATTTAGAGGGGTATAACAGACTTTTGACCTGACTCTATTTATGAGATATTCGTGAAGGACTATATCCATATATAATGACTATATCGATGGACACCGAAGTTATTCGGCTTATATTTTCCATCTACGGTAACGAGAGTGCAACTTCGAGTTTTTAGTGGAATAACGCGAAGTTAATAATTCGTAATATTTGTTTAAAAGAGTTTAATTAATATTTTGGGATTATTGGAGCTCGGAACCGTAGGTCCATTTGGTCCTCATACTAGCTCGATTAACTATAGCATACCTAATATAATTAGATTGTCTAATAATATGCTCACATTATATTTATATATTATTAATAAGATTAATAATATATTTCTTGTCACAAATGAAAACTATGTTAAATTAGTTTAACTTAATATTTTCTAGAATTCTTTGATTATGAGATAATCAAATAATGATTATAAGATAATCAAGTTAGTAATAATTATGAGATAATTACTACACTATAATTTAGGTAATTAAATCATTATTAAGATAATGATTTTTTTATTTACCTTGGAGACAAAGCCAAATGGCCTACTATGCTCTCCAACTTATTATGTCTATTAGGTGGCATGGATACACCTAATGGTTTTGTCATTAGCTAAATATTTCTTATGTTTTGGTATGCCTTCACATTAATGTGTTTGTCATTGCAAGAAAGCATTAGATGCTTAATGACAAAGGTGGTTGGTATATGG
>SKCR01044513.1:0-86697 GCA_019454045.1 Zanthoxylum bungeanum | reverse complement strand
AAGAAAAGCCATTCATGGTTATTT
Source organism: Zanthoxylum bungeanum (assembly GCA_019454045.1). Taxonomy (NCBI): domain Eukaryota; kingdom Viridiplantae; phylum Streptophyta; class Magnoliopsida; order Sapindales; family Rutaceae; genus Zanthoxylum; species Zanthoxylum bungeanum. Next base: position 86,673 of record SKCR01044513.1, on the reverse strand, counting down.
TTCTTTAATTCCAAAATAACCGTTGAAAGCCTTCCAAACTGGTTCCAACATTGGTGGAACTATTATGGACCAAGCCCAGAAATATTAACCCCCAATGCAAAATCCTGCCTAAACCTTTTTAAAGCCCACTATGTTCCCTCGTCTTCAGAGAAAAGATTCCCCATTTTCTTTGTTTCTGTACAAATTTTTCTTACCTTGGGTCTGGATGTGGAGTCTTCAATTCTACACCCAAGAAACCCATTTGCTTCTCCAAAGAACCTTCAAAGTTAAATGGTGGTCCAAATTTGACGAAGAGTCAAAGCTGACACAACACATGGTCCAGCAATGGCTCTGTGCTAAAGGCCTATTAAATCTAATATTGAAGTTGTCAAAGCCCAAAGCACGTTTCTCTCTCAGAAGTCTATGGCCCAATCTCTCCTTGCAGGTGCCAAGTCTGAAGAGGAATATTTTCAAGTAATGCAACAACTCCTTGCCTCGAGACCAGCATCTTCTGATGCCAGCTCTTCAAGTGGTGGGGAGCCACAGCCTTTATTTCTCTTGGAGATGATAACGAAGATGACTGTTTCGGTATCCTCTCTTCTTTAAAGCATTAAAAAAAAAAAAAAAAAAAGTCATTGAGCATAAGAAAATTATTTTCTTTTCCCCTTCACTCACTATTCTCTACACGAGAAAAAACTGTGGGAAAAGTAATTTTCAAATCAAGCATCCAAAGCACTCAACAGGTACCGGTGGGACCTTGACCAACAATTCAATTCAAAAATTGATGACAAAGCCATGTGAAAGAGCATCTTATGATGACAAAGCCAGGTGAAAGCAAAAGAAAAAGCAGAAGCATCTTACTGTAGCCATGTGAAGAAAGCATTCAAAGCCACCCAAAGCACGTTACAAAGACAAAAAAGCAGAAGCATCTTACTGTATCTTACTGTTTTAATAATTGTAATAATTATGGTAGTTGGTTGATTGGGTATATAGTTCCCATTAACTCTCAGTAGAGAGCATCCAGTTTTTCTTTAGAACTATTTTCAAATTTCTCTCTTCTTAGAACTCTTTCTCAGTTTATACTTTAATTTTGTTCTTCAAAGAAAATGTAAGCAATCGTTTTAAAGCCTATGTAAAAGTTGTGAATGTTTATTTAAAAGCAATTTTATTTTTAAAGCATGCTTGCAGACTGATAATTATATCAGTTCTGTCATTTAAATTTGTTACTACTCCTCTGAGGCATAGAGACCGGATCTCTCCCCTCAGTTGTAATTCTCTTCTCCCTCCTTCACTCAGAGCACCATTTCTGGGATCCAGATCTGGTACTGTGTTTGTCACCCCGGCAAATCTGATCTATTAAAATCTGATCCTTTAATTTTTTAGAGTTAAGATAATTTTCATGTAAACTCTCATTAGTTTGTAGTTATATTATTTGATAATACACCACTACCCGAAAAATAAAATTGATAAAATTCAAATGACAACTGCATTAACAGCTGGTTTTGACTCTTTTTAATTCCTTCTAAGAATTTAAAGGTAAAAATACATAAAATTTCAAATGTGTAGATTTGGCATCGTGGTGGATTCGTGACCCTTAAAATTTCTAACATGGCAGGTTGGGAAGGAAATCTGAGGCCGGGACAATCATCGAGGGTTTAAAAAGATTTCTCTCGCGTGTAATTAAATATAGATATATTTAATAAAATGTAGTTAGAATCGGTATTTTTAGAATCGGATATGTGATCGAATTAGTGATCCAAAAAATTTAATGCGTAAGTGGTTCGAACGGCTGAAACGTTCCGAAAAAATCGGTATAACCGACCTACATTATATATAATTATACTAATTAAAAATTATAAAAAAAATATTAAATTTTAATTTATTGGATTGGTTAATAACCGAATTAACCATAACCGACCGAAATATAATGGTTAATTGGTTAATGGTTATGTGTCATAAATTGGTTAAATCGGTCACACTTTTATTTAACCGAAAATTTCGGTTACGGTTAAAAAATCAAGGATTAACCGACCGAACCGACCAATGCACACCCCTATCGACGGCAGCGCTGTTCTGCCGTTTATACATTTGGCCACCAATTCGTTCATTGAGCTTAGGTATTTGGCCATATTTTCATAATGCAAGTTACTAGTCGATACGAATTTGTCTACAACATACGCATTTTGGAGCCTGACCTGTTCGACGACATCCTGTGTGAATTCGCTAAACAATGCGCGCATCGTATTGGGGCTGAGCTCCCTCATTGGTTCGTACCGGCTGACATCTGCTAGACCCTCGAACTGACCCACTATGGCTGGAACGTTGAGCTGGTTGGTTTGCTCCATTCCACCTTCCTCCACGGTTGAGCCAATCTGAGCGTTTCTTTTCGGAGGCATCTCCACTTTGTTACACCAATTCTCCCACTGTGGTCGCCAAAAACTGTTTGCGCAGGTTTTACGCGTGCAAGGAAAAAGAGCGTGTAAGGTTCAAACCTCCTGAGACAAAGTCTCAGTAAGGGGTGTATTGAATCAAGTGAATAAGCCTCCAAGGGGCACAAGCACACAAGTTACAGTCCTAGGTTACAAGCTAAGAAATAAAAAGATAAAATATGCTCAATTGAGTCTTCATTTGTTTCTCTCTTCTTCTCTTGGGGTATGCGAGCTTTTATAGTGTCACTTGATAACCGATTTGAGCAGTTCCACCATCTTTTTGCAGTTCTGAGTAGTGCTTGTAACTGCTGAGTCGTGTGCCTTAACTGCCTGATCGTGAAGGAACAACCGCTCAACTGCTTTGGGATGAAGATAACTGCATCGCACGTTTTTGTTCTGGCAATTGGCTCGATCGTCCTAAGTCTTTTTGTCGCTCTTCGCCCATCGCCCTTCTTCTTTTCGCACTTCCTCTCGTTCTAGGACGAACTCGCCCTGCGGGGATTTTATCTGCCAACAAATACTAATGGCTATTGTGCTTCCAAGAACAAAAGTATCAGTTGACATTCATTTTATCTCGATAGCTATAGCTAATATTTTCCCAATCGCCCATCAATTATTTCCTATATTATTTCTTTTGAAACAACTTCCCTTGGCTGAGCATCCATGACTTGTAATATGTGTAGGCAACTTTTCGGGTTAAGGTGATGAGATCAAATCCAAAGAATACAGAGAAAAAGGAAGAGGGTGAAATCCTTCAGGCAGCGTAAAAGAATCTGAAGTTTGTCATTTTTGAAGTACAGAGGAAGAGGAATTGTACAGCATTTATTTGGTACACAGAGTCTGCTGTCTTGTATGCAACTTGGGTTGAAAACTAAAGATTATATCATAATAGTATTTTTTTTAATAAAAGCCCCAAAAAATAAATAACGAGTCATGGTGTTTTTATCTAACCAATACAATTGTTTACGATATGAGAATTTTATTCGAGATCGATCGGGTACGAAATAAATATAATCAATTGGGTAATGTTGGGTTTGGAAATTATTGAGTGAGATTCCCAAACCCTCTTATCTTTTTTTTAAAAAATTAAATCATGAAACATTTAAAAAAAAAGTATAATGATAAACCTAATTGCTCATTTATTGTTCACTAATTGATTATACAACATTCACGCAGCCGCGTTTCAATCAATCACCCAGCAACCCCTCTTCTCGGTACATGCTCGTTCTCATCGTTGTCAACATCTAGTTCGCGTTGTCCCTGTTTCTCACTGTTGACGGAATCAAACCGCTGGCCGCCGCATCAAGCCATCGCTTTCTCAACTCGATCATGTTTCTTACTTTGTAAAATTGTACTATATTTTAGAAGAATATGTAATTTGACGATAGAATTTCTAACGTTTTTTAAAAAAAAGACTGATGCATATTCCAATTGTCCAACAAAGCCGCCCTAAATTACTCCCATCCTAGTTGAAATCTCTCTTTTATGCTAAGATGAACCAAGATTAGGAAATTATATTTATCAATATTCTTTTGCTATTGTGTCAGTAGTCTTAAGATTTATGTCAATTTGTCATGTTATATTTGGTTTTCTATTTCAGTTCTTATGTTATATTTTGTCATGTTTTGGAGTGCTTATTTCTGTTTCTAACTGAATAAATAGGACTAAAAAACCTATATCCATACATATCAATTCATGAATCGGGTTGATAATATGATAATATAAATTATAAAAGAAGAGAAGTGAATATTTTATTTTCTGTTAAAATATAGATTGAATGAGATAAACTATTACACAGCCTCAGAATTCTAGCTTCTCATCTCGAACTATAAAGACTAGGTACAGGTAAGTTCCTGTTTTGAAAAGAAATCAAAATATCAGGTATTTGATTGAAACAAGTATATAATCAAACAAATAAACGATGAAATTTAATACCATCTGAAACTGAGAAACTCTTGCATTACAACTCAACAAAAGTGTTGTGAAAATAATCAATTTACGTTTTGATTAATTTGTTTGTCCAAATTAGTCATTTCTCCTCTCATTTTGGAAACCCATCAAATTGTTATCAGCATATTCTGTTAACTTTCAACTCTGTTACCTTTCAGCTCTTTTCATCTTCATATCATCTAAATTCATAAATGATTATTTAGGTTAAAATAAAAATAAATGATACTAGAAAAAAATTGAAAGTTAACACTTTTTTAAAATATAAGAGGTTTTGACGGGTTTTTAAAACATTAAGCGAAATGATTAATTTCAACAAACAAATAATAGAGGGTTTTTTTTTTTTGCCTGCAAAAGTGTTGAAAATGAGAGTTTCTGATTATTGAATTGAATCTGCTATGTCAAATCACCATCGGAGTAGAGACCTGCCTCTGCTTTTCGTTTTCAATCTCTATTAAACTTCTAATGACTGTATCTGAAGCATTTGTCACAACATCCGACCAATTCCTGATAAAAAAAAAAAACCGTCAACCAAAAAAAAAATGTCAATACATGAAACCCTAACCCTAATTTTCTTAAAGATATTGAAAAAGCTAGTAACACAGATTAATATTATCCTCATACCCTTTCAATGAGTCGAACGTGAGCCCTACGGTGTACTTAGCTTCTTCAAGTGCCCAGCTAAACCTCTCAATCTCATTTGAAGTGCATTTTCCATTGTCGATCACGCGAAGTTGGGAGGGTTTTATGTCACAAAATATTGGAATGACCTTCTTCTTGGTCTCCATTATAAGAGCAAGTTCATGTAGACAAAAATATGATTCACAATAAGTTGGTGAAAAAACTGCAACACCAACCTTACAATTTCTTATTGCATTGTTGATGTTGTCAAATAATTTGTCCCCCGGCTTCAAGTTCTTGTTATCCAAGAAAGAGCGTAGATTAAGACGAGATAAATGATCATACAGCAATGTCGCCACCGTCCTCTTTGTGTCGATTCCCCGGTGATTGATGAACACATCGCATGGTTTCTGCATTCGATTTTGATGAAGAAATTGGCGTTGCAAGTTCTTTGCTGCCCAACGATATTGCATGGCTGTTTTAACAAAAAATAAATAAAAATTATGTTCGTTGGTTTCTTGTTTATGAAGTTTGTATGAAGATAATTAAATATTTGAGTGTATATATATAGAAGTTTTGAGCTTTTTTAGGGGGTTGGGTTTTTAATTCATTATGGAACTTTTGGGGGTGTGGTTCTAGGGTTGATTTGAACGAGGAGGAATGTTCTAAGAGAATATTGAACGTGAAAGATTTAAGCATGTTGTTTGATTTGACAGAACTGATGAAGAAGAAAATATTGACCATTCTGCCTTAATTTGCATTCTTTGACACTTGAAACACGTTTTTGACTCTCATGTATAAGCAAACAAACAAATATTATTTAATTGTATAACATGTAACCTGGACATCTTTTGACAACAAAAATTATATTTTCAAACTTGTCGTGGATGGAGAAGGAGAAATTATTTTGTATACACAATCAATCAATAATTATATAATATGTAAAAATTAAGTTGAATAAAATTAATATTTATTTAGTTATTTTTTATATTTAGCACGTGATAATATATGATTCGATTATTGATGTGATACCACAATTGTATAGTAGAATTTTCATAGAGAATATAATTATTTTGGTACGGCAGTTATATGAGTCATATAATACAACCAATAAATAAATATATAACATGTAGAGTTGTATTAAATATACCAACCATTTATTTAGTTGTTTAATTTTTACTATTTTAACACACGTGTCAAAATATTATTGGATTATTACATGTGTGACGTGATAACACTGTTTCATATATAATAGAATTTCTCCTCATAATGCCATTATCCAATGATATGTGGCATGTGAAAAAAATTATATTACTAAAATTGAATTGTATGTCACATATCATTATATGATAGCACTGATTGAGCTGCGTTAAAAATCACTTGCCTAATTTGATCTGTTTGATTTGATTTATTCAACAAGCATCCATGCATATGTATACGTAGTTTCATAAAAATTTCTGATTTTTGAAAAGTATCACTCAAATGTTTTGGGCTTGGCTTGGGCCTGATCTGAGGCTTGAATTGAATGATTCATTTAAGCAAAGAGTGATGCTTTTAAGATATATGCACTCATTTTAAGATTTATATCATACAGATGCATTTTTAATATATATTTAAAATGGTACAATAATAAATTACATTGCCTTAGTACAGAACAACCTGCATTAGTTTCATCAAATAATAAAAAAAGGCAAATAAAAATAAAACATAAAATAATATAAATCTGGTTGGTCATTCCAATGTTCGAATAATATGTGTTCATTTACACGAAGCGAAATGTTGTTTGAATGATTTTGACTCTGGAACGGTCATTCAAACGGGACGAATCGTCGTTCAAACGAGATGTTAGTTTTTCCCTGTGTTAACTTGAATGACATGTTCATCTTTCAGGCCCAACTTGAAGGTTGATGTCTTAATAGATGATCTTATGCAATCGGCCCAAGTAGTTTGGACCCAAAAAAAAAAAAAAAAAAATCGGACAAATTCTCGTCATTGCGTCCTAGGTCTTCTTTGCTCATGTCCTCTTGATTGGTCCATCTGGCACATGTAACGGATCCTGGACAGGTGGTATAACTTGGATCGCGTCTTTGCCTTCTCTTCAAAAGGATTCGACCTCGAATATTTACCTATATCAAACAAAGAAAGATTGACAATATTACAAGTAGCAGATACATTATACTCACATGAAATTTCGACTTTGTAAGCATTATCATTAATCCTTTTTATGATATGAAATGGCTCATCTCCACGTAGCAACAACTTGAAATAGTGTTGGGCCGAAAACCTTTCTTTTCACATGTGAACTCAAACCCAAACCTAATCCCTTGAAATAGTGATAGAGTATTTTCCGTGTACAAAATAATCCAGTTTTTCATATTGCCCGATCATGACCCTATGTGCAATCTTGCTATGGATTATGGAGGTGTAATGTCAAAGAATATATGATCCACATATAAGATACCATGTAGACCTCAAGTTTAAGGGTTATTCATACTATCGTAACAAAGAGAAATCTCATAGACATGTGGATAACACTCCTTATGGGTTCTCAAGCGGGTCAGTTCGATATACTTGTTCTCCAACAAGCACCGATATGTTAGACTAAGTGAACACTTTCACTAGTTGCTAATGAGATCAGCTACCTTCTTTCGCCAAGGAAACATATATAACATATGTCGATCTAAACTAGATTTATCAATGGCCTAGTGTTGATAATCCTACGAACATGAACATTTAAGAATGACTGGATCTCATAAATTAAACTTAATTTAATTCCTTTAATCGTCATTATAAGGACTTTATTTTACAAGTGGTTAAAATTATTTATAGACAATACTTATAAATAAACTACCAAATTTTATTAATCAATACAATAATATAAAATTACATATTTATCACTATTGGATCTATGAGATATAACTAACAATATTCTTCTATCATCTTTCCCCAATTACTTTCGAAGTAAAACTCATCCCCACCCCCACAATAATTTATCCCAGGCTCGTTTAAAGTCATCATTACCAAATAGAGCCCCAAGGTTCTTCATGGCATTTTGATTGATATACCACACACATTAAAAGTGTCGGGTCTCCATTAAGACAGCATCCTGTTATGTAAATATAGAATGTTGTATTTTCCCTTTCATTCAAAGGAGGAATGTCTCAAATAACCACTTGCTGTCTATGGTGGTTTAGACATGAAAACCTCAAGCGGCATATATATTTGCCTTATGAAACTCTTTTACCCTCAACGAGGGTGATTTTGTCTTGCTTCCCATTTGTTGGCCCAATAAACGCCTTTCACATCTCGTCTTTGTCCGCTCGAACTTTATCTCCACTGTTGGTGGTTTTTTCACACCTTCTTTACTAATGAATAACCATTTCCCTTATCCTTATGGCCACAATGATATCGAACGCCAAATCCAACTTGCTTCGAATATCCGAGGTACCAATTATGTGCGTGGTCAATATCTCTCCACTCCAATGACCAAATACTTATGTTGATGGTATTTTCAGATCCTATGTTAGTTAAGGAATACGCCAGGGGTAGGAGGGTAAATTCCCTTCTTGGTCAAAATCATTAAAAAGCCGACCCGACCACATGAGTGAGGGCCGAGCACTTGATGATAGGTGACCGACCACTTTGGATTCGGATTACCGAGCATCAGATCGGTGGCAGCATTCTCAGTTCAAAGGACTATCATGACCGACCTCATGAAGACCGACCAGATAACGAGGCGTGTTCAGGAAGGTAGAGCATCCTATTTTCTCGGATAAGGTGACAAATTATCCTACTTTCACGGGGAGAACTGATAAAATCAGTATCTTAATGGGACAAAAGGAGTAAAGATAGTTTGAAATTATGAATCCTTGTGGAAGAAGGAGATTGACTCAACTGGGAACCCTTGTAAAAGAAGGAATCTGATTTCTGTATTATTATAAATAGAAGGGTAGAGTATGTGTAATGGGCATGAGAATCAAGAGGAAGATCATTACGATCAAGCTTGTAAACATAAGAGATATCAGAGAAGTATATCTCAGTAATAAAAATATCATTCTGTTCGTGTCCGTGGACGTAGGTTGGACCTGATCCGCCGAACCACGTTAAATCTCCTTGTTGATTGGTGTGTTTATCTGTCTTTTGCTAAATTTGCTTTTGGTTCCCCCTTAACCGAACAAATTCACTATTGAAGGAGGATTGTCTCGGGAGTAATATTTCATATTGCCCTGAGACCAAAATCCGCCGTCAACAGTTGGCGCCGTTTGTGGGGAATTTCGCGCAAACAAAAAGCAGTTCACGAAAAAGACAATGTCAGAAGGCGGAAATCATCAGTCATCAGGGAGTCCAGCTACGGACTGGATGAAAAAGATGGAAGAAAGCATGAAATCCATGATAGATCGACTGGAGAGAGAGAATGGAAAGGAATGAACAACGAGAGACCGGAAGCCGGGACCAGCCGAAGAAAAGGTGAAAAAGCAGAAGGTAAAAGAATTGCGGATATGAGTGAAGACGATGAACCCAAGAGGAAGGGTCCCTACGGGATAAAATCCGTAGTCGTAGAAAAAGATTCACAAACAGAGAACACATGGGAAGAAGAAGAGAGAAGCTAATCGCCAGATTCCTCATATGATAGTCTCCGCGACTCCAGAGGAAAAGACAGGGAGTATGGCGAGAATGTGCGGGAAACTTCAAGGCATGAAGAGCACCGCACCCGGGGCAATAGACGCGAAGAGGGACACAGAAAGCGACATGGCAGCGCAAGTAGTGAGATGAAGTCTTGGCTAAAAAAAGAGATGGCCAAATGGGGGGTAAGCCTCAAGACTAATGCAGGAGATACCCGGGACGGTGAGGAGGAATCTCCCCTCACAGAAGAAATAAGGTCGGCAAAGTTCCCAAGGCGATTCAACATGCCAACCATGACGCCCTACAAGGGTCATACCGACCCGAAATCCCACATTGAGAGCTTTGTCCTATTAATGGAAGTCCAAGGAGTAGTAGGAGATGCCATCTGCAAAGTATTCCCCCTGACCTTGGGCGGATCCGCCATCCTATGGTATAGAAGTCTGGCCCCGGGGAGCATCGGAAGCTTCACACAACTTAAAAAGTCGTTCATTCGGCACTTCAAGGGGGCCTGCGTCCCTAAAAAAACAATTGGAGAGTTAAGACTCATGAAGCAAGGAGAGGACGAGCCCCTAAAAACTTTCATTGAGAGGTACCACAATATGGTACTCGAAGTCGGAGGATATGAATCCCTTGAGGCCTTGGAAAGTTTAAAATGAGCCTTAAGGGTCGGAAAACTGTGGACTCACTTAAGGATCCAGGACACACCAGATTATGCTACCGCTCTGGAAGTAGCCCGAAAGTTCGTCTCATTAGAAAACGAAGAAAAGATCTCATGGAGGGGGACAATTGTCAAAGAAAGGACGACAAGGGCAGAGGCCCCCCACCGGCCAGATAGGGAGTTCAGAAAACTCCTCCCGAGACGCAAGGAATTCAAACCAATGCCTCGGAATGACCAGGAAAGAAGAGTCCCGACCCAAGTAAACCACGTAGTCCGGGAAGAAGCATATATTCCCCTGAGCAAGCCACCAGGGCAGATCATCATGGAGATACAAGGAAATGCCTCTTGATAGAACCCGACCTCAGGAGATTTCCCCCAGATAAAAGGAATAAGAAATCTTATTGCATACATCATAATCTGAGGGGACATACAGCGGACGAGTGCAAAGATTTACGGGAACAGATGGAAGACCTAGCACGAAATGGGTACTTAAATAATTATATTGACCATGAAGCTATGGCGGCCAGACAGAGGGCACGAAGCCGACAGGTGAACATCATCGCGGGGGGAAGACACTGGCCGGAGACTCTAACCGGTCAAGAAAAAACTATAGCCGAGCTCGGGGGACGGAGGTGCTGGAGACAGAACGGTCCTCGGTACAACGAGGAGGTCGGTCGGTACCCATAATGTTCACCGACGAGGATGCTCGAGGGGTGAGTTTCCCCCATGACGATGCATTAATAATCAAGGCGACAATCGGCGGCTCAGAAGTGGACAGAATCTTGGTAGATCCTGGAAGCGCAGTAGACATAATCTCCAAGGAAGCTTTAGAGGGCCTGGGAGTAGAGTATGCAACTCTAACCGACGACGGCACCCCCTGTACGGCTTCGGGGGCTCAACGGTCGTCCCACTGGGAAGGATACAATTGGCCATGACGATCGGGACTCACCCCAGAACCCGGACGATCATGATAAATTTCACAGTGGTGGACTGCATGAGCAGTTACCAAGTCATTTTCGGCCGGCCTTTCATGATGAAGACAAAGGCCGCGATGTCCTGCTATTACCTAAAGCTGAAATTCCCCACCCGGGAAGGAATCAGAATCGTATGCGGGAGTCAGAAAGTAGCCCGCAGCTGTTTCGCCACTCTCTCGCGAGAAACCCTATGCGTTGAAGTAGGTACCAGGAAAAAGGCAGGAGAATGAAGACGGAGAAGAAGCAAGTGGGGATCCGGGTCTTCGGCCAAACAAAGTTGCCCGGCTGGGAACGATCGAAGAATTGGAAGGTATAGAACTCTTCGGACCCGGGAAGGGCATAAAAATTGGGGGAAACTTAGACAAAAACCTGAAACAGGGCCTGCTGGAATGTCTTAAGGAGTACCCAGACATCTTCGCATGGGGGCACGACGACATGCCCGGGATTGACCCGAAATTCATCAATCATCGCTTAGCAGTAAGCCCGTCACACAAGCCAGTCAAGCAGAAAAGAAGAACCTTCAATCAGGAACGGTGCAGGACAGTAGCGACCGAGGTGGACAAATTATTGAAAGCTGGTTTCATCAGAGAAGTAAAATACCCGGAGTGGGTATCAAACGTGGTACTGGTGAAAAAGTCAAACGGAAAGTGAAGGATGTGTGTGGATTTCACCGACCTGAATAAGGCATGCCCGAAAGACAGCTTCCCACTGCCAAACGTAGATCAACTGGTAGATGCAACAGCCTGCCAGGGACTGCTAAGCTTTATGGACGCCTTCTCAGGATACAACCAGGTTAAGATGCACCCTGCGGACGAGGAGAAGACAACTTTTGTCACCGATCAGGGGCTTTACTGTTATAAAGTAATGCCCTTCGGATTAAAGAACGCAGGAGCCACCTTTCAAAGACTAGTCAACAAAATTTTCAAACCACTCATCGGCACATCAATGCTGGTATATGTTGATGACATGATAACGATGTCTGAAGAGCCAGGGTATCACGTGACAGACCTGAAGAAAACCTTTGAGTTATTGAGGAAACACAATTTAAAGCTCAACCCGGAGAAGTGCGCCTTCGGGGTGGCCTCGGGGAAATTTTTGGGTTACATGGTAAGCTCCCGAGGCATAGAAGCCAATCCACAGAAGATCCAAGCCGTACTAGACTTAAAGTCCCCCAGGACGGTAAAAGAGGTGCAAAGTCTAACCGGCAGATTAGCCGCGCTCAACCGATTCATCTCCCGAGCAACAGACAAATGCCACCATTTCTTCAAAGTCATCAAGAAGGCCAAGAAGGAAGTCGACTGGACGCCAAAATGCGAGGAAGCTTTCCTACAGTTAAAACAATACCTAACACAGCCCCCGCTTCTAGCAAAACCACTCCCGGGAGAAACCTTATACTTGTACTTAGCTGTATCAGAGCACGCAGTAAGCTCGGTGCTGGTACAAGAGGTCGATAAGGTCCAAAGGCCAGTATATTATGTCAGCAAAGCTCTGTTAGATGCTGAGACCCGATATCCGGTACATGAACTGGTCACCCTGTCATTGATTACTGCAGCCCGAAAGCTACGACCCTACTTCCAAGCCCATCCTATTGGGGTTTACACCGATTATCCTCTAAGACAGATTCTACAAAAACCAGAAGTTTCGGGCAGGCTAATGAAGTGGTCGGTGGAGTTAAGTGAACACGACATTTCTTACCTCCCAATGATGGCAGTAAAGGGGCAGGCCTTGGCAGATTTTGTCGCAGAATTCACAGAACCCCAGGTCTTGACTGTGGGGGAAGGCAAATGGGAGATGTCAGTAGACGGATCTGCCAGCTCACAAGGCAAGGGAGCTGGAATCATATTGAAAAGCGACAAAGGTGAAGAGGTATTGTTCGCCCTGAGGTTCGCCTTCGAGGCCACAAACAATGAGGCAGAGTATGAGGCAATTCTGGCCGGTCTTAGGCTATGCGCAGTGGTAGGAGTCCACGATGTAGTAATAAAAAGTGACTCTCCAGCTGGCTGTTCAGCAGCTGAAAGGCGAATTCCAAGCCAGGAGCCGAGTATGATAGCCTACTTGGCTGAAGTAAAAAGGTTGGTGGGAAGAATGGGGAACGTACACTTTGAGCAAATCAGTCGAGAAGACAACTGCGAGGCAGACTCCTTGGCACGGCTCGCATCTTCGATAAAATCAGAGAACCCCAGAATAGTCCCTCTAATCTGCCTCCGGGAAAAGAGCGTAGGAGAACTCGAAGTAAAATTATTGGATGAGGAAGACAAAACCTCGTGGATACAGCCAATTAAGAAATATTTGGAGACAGGGAGACACCCGAGGACAAGAAGGAAGCCAGAAAGCTGAAATTTAAAAGCACCAAGTTTTCCCTGATCGAAGGGGTGCTTTACCGAAGAGGCTACACAGTGCCCCTCCTAAGATGTTTAACGGAAGAAGAGGCCGATTATGTACTCAGGGAAATTCACGCGGGTATCTGTGGGAGTCACGCCGGAGGACAATCGATGGCCTTTAAAGCTTTAAGGCAATGGTTCTATTGGCCAACTATGCACCAAGACGGCATGAGAATAGCCCGGAAATGCGAAGGATGCCAGAAGAATGCCAATATTCACCACCAGCCAGCAGAGCGGTTAACCACCCTGTCCAGTCCCTGGCCATTCGCTCAATGGGGGCTAGATATCATCGGACCAATGCCAAAAGGACGGGGACATGCGAAGTACGCCATTGTGGCCATAGATTATTTCACCAAATGGGTGGAGGCCGAACCCCTATCCACCATCACAGAGAAGAAGGCCACATAATTTTTAAAGAAGAACATTATCTGCAGGTTCGGAATCCCACGGGCTGTCGTCACGGACAACGGAAAACAGTTCGATAGCAGGGGATTCAGGAAACTCTGCGAAGACCTCCAGATCGCCTTAAAGTTCCCCTCACCAGCCCACCCCAAATCAAACGGACAGGTAGAGGCGGCGAACAAAACGATCAAGGCAAATCTTAAGGCTCGGCTCGGATCCTGCAAGAGCTTATGGGTCGAGGAATTGCCGGAAGTACTATGGGCACACCGGACGACCTATAAAGATTCTACAGGGGAGACCCCATTTTCCTTATCATACGGGTGTGAAGCAGTTATTCCAGCAGAGATCGGGATAACTTCCCACAGGGTCCGTCATTTTGAGGGCGAAAAAAATGAAGAGCTTATCAGAAGCCACCTCGACCTGATCGAGGAAAAAAGAGAGAAGTCAGCCATGAGGACAGCGGTTTATCAACAAAGAATGGCCCGCTTCTACAACAAAAAAGTTCGAACTCGCGTCTTTCTCCCGGGCGACCTAGTATTAAGAAGAGTCACTCTGAACACCCGAAGGCCGGAAGAAGGCTCGTTAGGAGCCAAGTGGGAAGGGCCCTACAAAATTGCAGAGGTGGTAAGGCCGGGGGTCTACATCTTGGAACAGCTGGATGGCACGCGATTAAGGAAACCCTGGAATGCCGAAATGTTAAGAAAATACTTTCAATAGATTTTTTTTTTTGCAGCAACCCGACAAAGGGATAGGAGCTCGATGTAAAGCCTTTCTCGAAATATCCACAGAGAGCTGTAAGAAGGGCAGTATGCCCCCGAATATGAATAAAACTTTCTCTTTTCAAAAATTTCACCCGCTCTCTTGATTAAAATGGAAAGCCATATTCAAAATTTCGGGGGCACACTCGACACAATAATCCGGGGTCAAAGCACCAAGTCCGCAACAAACCGACCAAACTGGCAAAAAATCAAGGGATAAAAAGCACGACAGGAGCACAGAGACCCTTCGATTTACAGGGGACATTCCGAGACAGAAATCACAAAGAAGGGGATACCCCCTGAAGATGGCCTTACCAGGCCAGTTTGGGAAGGATGGAGCAGAGAATGTGCCCGCATATATTCCACCTACCTGATTGATGGATCCGCGAGAAGCATAGCACGGGGAGGGATGATACCCCCGTGGCGTTTGCTTGCTCCAGTGTTACCGAACACAAGGAGGAATATGCCCTTAGTGTCTCGGACACTCTCTGATCCCCACCTACCTGATTGATGGATCCGCGAGAAGCATAGCACGGGGAGGGATGATACCCCCGTGGCGATTGCTTGCTCCAGTGTTACCGAACATAAGGAGGAACATGTCCTTAATGTCTCGGACACTCTTTGATCCATATTCTTTGATCACTCGGATCCAAGAGAAGTATAGCCCGGGGAGGGATTGTGCCCCCGTAGCGTATTCTTGCTCCAGCGTTGTAAGGAGGAGCCCTCGAACGATACATAAGCTCCATGGAGACCTGAAGTATACAGGATGTGCCCTTACCATTCTAAACGCTCTCTGATCCAAATCTTGGTTCACCGGGACTCTGAATTGAAAGATTCAGAATTGTGTTTTGGAGACCTCGGACAGGACGCTGTTTTGAGGCATCCGTGTTGTTGTTTATACTTGCGAAACGTTTTGTTTTGGGATAAGCGATAAGTCACCCCCGCCTTTTAATTTTATTTTCCAGAGATTTGTTTTTGTTTTTCGCTGGTCTGGTAAGGGGACGCCCGTGCCAGATTCGGTAGGGCTTCAAAAGGTTGATTCACTTCCCTTCTGAATAAGTCCCACTTGATTAATCGGCTCGGGGCTGGATTCGTTCCGCCGAGGCCACTTGATTAATCGGCTCGGGGCTGGATTCGTTTCGCCGAGGCCACTTGATTAATCGGCTCGGGGCTGGATTCGTTCGCCGAGGCCACTTGATTAATCGGCTCGGGGCTGGATTCGTTCCGCCGAGGCCACTTGATTAATCGGCTCGGGGCTGGATTCATTCCGCCGAGGCCACTTGATTAATCGGCTCGGGGCTGGATTCGTTCCGCCGAGGTCAGGTGTTTCTTTCCGGCTCGGGTCTACTCTTGTACCGCCGAGACCGATGTTTCTTTTCGGCTCGGGGCTGGATTTCATTCCGCCGAGACCACTTTGTTTCTCTCAGCTCGGGGTCGGGTTACGTCCCACCGAGTCCATCTTTTTAGTCTGGGGACGCAACATTCCCAGAGCCAAGTGATTCCCCAAAAAATAAAGTATTTCGACTAGCTCGGGATCGATTATCGTCCACTGAATGATTTCATTTTCAGTTCATGTTATCCCCTCACAGACGGGTCTCAAGTGTTCGTTTGAAGGGAGTCGTGCAGAGAAAATTACGAAGAACATGAGAAAAGAACAGAAACACATAAAATATATTTAAACAGAGTATGAAATGTCGTTACAAGAAAAGTGAAGTTTACACAGGGCCCCATCCGGGTTACCCCTTGTCAGTCAGCCCGCACAGGGGCAAAACGGATCTTCCTCAGCAGGCTCAGATGACAGATGGCTCGGCTCAGCCTCGGGAGGTGGGATAATAGCTCCTGCATCGACGACTTGGGAGGCCCCGAAAGTTACGGTTTCAGGGACAGGAACAGGAACCTCAGGCCGGACCTCTTCAGGAGCAGGAGCCTCAGATCGATCCTCTTCAGGAGCCGGGGCGATCGAAATAGGATCAGGATCCATCACTTCCTCGGAAGAAGGGGGAGCCATTCCTTAAACTCCTATTTTGAGATTTCCCCCTTGCA
Source organism: Zanthoxylum bungeanum (assembly GCA_019454045.1). Taxonomy (NCBI): domain Eukaryota; kingdom Viridiplantae; phylum Streptophyta; class Magnoliopsida; order Sapindales; family Rutaceae; genus Zanthoxylum; species Zanthoxylum bungeanum. The sequence continues at coordinate 69,858 of SKCR01044513.1, read as the reverse complement.
GAAGCGGATGGCCGCATGGATAGGCCCCATATCAAGGCTGGGCAGTACCATCGGAATAATTTCAGCACAATCACCGACCCCTTTGAGACGAATGGATTCCCTCTCGACCTCCAACTCAAGTTCTCTTCTCCTAAGCTCGGCACGGGCCCGTTCCAATTCCTCGTCTTTGGCCCTCGGCTTGGATTCAACACTACGCACTTCCACCTGCAGGATCCTGTTATCAGCCTGGGCAGCCTCCAAGTCCTTCTTGGCGGCCTCAGCATTTTTCCTCTCTAAAGAGGCAGCAGCCCGAAGAGCTTTGTTTGTTGTATGAGCCTCAACAGCAGCCAGCTCCAGATTTTTTATGTTCTTTTCCTTGCGAGCCAACTCGGCTTCCATTTCAGAAAGTCGGTTCTGAAGCCTCTGGGCTTGGCCACCCTCGGACAGAAGGCTTAGGAGAAGATCCTTATTCTTGGCTGCAAGGTAGGTCGCCTGCCAAAAAGAAACAGAGAATTAGAAATCAAACTAAGTTATGAACTCAAGGCGGAGATAAGAGAAGAAAAATAACTACCTTTGCCATCTGAGAACACAACAAGGTAACCACATCCTCGGGAGAGAGATCTTCGTATCTCGGAATTTTGGCCGGAGAAACCGCCTCGGCCAGCTCATTCATGGCCGGCACCAGATGAGAAGTGGCCTCCCGAATGTCCTGACCAAGGTCGTCTACGCCAAGAATCACGGCGCCTTTCTGTTTTTTAGAGGAACCCTCCGGCACTTTTTTCTCTTTCCGGACGGGCTGCCTCTTGCTCAGGACCCGTTCCTCCTCCGCCTCCCAGACCAGCTCGGATTCCTCCGCCCCGAATTGACGCTTCCTTTTTCTAGTAGGTTTTGACGGGCTGGAAGTTCGGGCGAAAACTGTTGGCTATACCGTGGAAGGTGAAGATAAGCTTTGGATAGCCAATGGGGCCGCTTCTTTAGTCACTCCTCTGGCCTCAGCAGTCAATGGCCGTCTCCGAGAGGATCCGACCCCAATCTGGCTGGTTTTCTTTGTCGCACCAGCCAGTTGATCAAGATACTTTGGCCTTTTCGACATACCTACAAGACAAGAAGGGTGGTCAGACCAGAATTTGGGCAAATTCAAAACTATCACCATGCTAAGCAAACAAAGGGATAGGTTAGGGGGTTAGTGAAGCCTACCTATCCGCCCCTGAACCTTCGAAGGAGCGATCCAAATCAGGCCCGACTCGACAAAGGTCGTATCATTGACCAATTGCTTCCAATGGTCGGCATAATTCCGAGCCCAGCGCACCCGCCCCCGGACCTGATGGGAGACCTTGGGAGCATCCCTCCAACAAGATGGGAGGAGTTAAAGAAGTTAGGATCTAAAGCATAAAAGCTAAAGGCAGGAACACTAAGGGTTAGACTCCTGACCTCCCGCTCTGAAAATATCCGGAACCGAAACATCCTCTACATATGATCGCAGAACCCGTCCCCAGTCTCCGGTGGCCCAGAACCAAAGATCTTTGAAGTTTTTATTGGAATCAGGGAGTTTGCGGACGACGTTAGACGAGTCGGCATAAGCAAAAAGATAGTACCAACCATGATATGCTTTGGGGTTGGCCTTCAACCGATATAATCTCTTCACCTCTTCCAGGGAAGGTTCCCCAAGCCCCGCCCGGTGCCAGACCACATGTAAGCCGGCCAAAATCCTCCAACTATTCAGGCTCAGTTGACAGGGGGCGATCTCCATCTCGGCAAGCATCCGGGCGAAATAGCGTTGCATTGGCAGCCGAAGTCCGCACTCAAAGAAAGCCAGAAGAAGTGCCACCGAGCCCTCATCAGGTTGACTAGCACGATCCATCGGACCGGGGACTTCAAAGATGATATCTATCGGGATATCATATCGCTGCCGGAGCAGTGCTAGGTCATCTTCAGTTATTTTTGATGGACGATCCATATCCAAAGAGGAGCAGTCGAAATCACTGGGCTCTGGGTCCTTTCGAGGTACTCTCTGATGGTAAGAATCTTGTTCAATTTCAGAGGGGGTGGGGGTAGTGTCAAGGTCCTCTATGCTTGGAGCCCCCGAACTCGAGGAGAGCTCTTCAATGGGGGTCGAAGGTCTAGCAGGGTTTGCAGAGGAAGACCTGTTGTCAGACATCCCTGACATCCGAGAAATAAAGAGGGAGTGGAAGTCAGTTTATAGCTAAATTCTAGAAACGGCCAGGGATTCCGGGAAGGCTAAACCTGTGGGTTATAAATGCCCTAGACAATATTAAACAAGCCATAAATCTCTCCCTAGCAATACAAAAGAAAGGAACAAAAGGGAGCAGGATTCGCAACACATAAAAAAAAAAAGCCAGAAGGTCGTTCAGAAGACTTACTTGTTTCCTTTTCGGAGCGGTCTGGTCGTTCTAAAGATTCACTAGTCGCAGCTAAAAAGGAAGAGTTCTCGTGGTTGGAAAGATCGAAGAATTCGCGAAAGAATTCAACAGAGTTTTCTCCGTTTTGTTATAGTCTGAACGGTGCACTTGGGGTTGTTGGATCAAACGAGGGCGTCAGATGTACGCCGCGTGTCATCTTTAAAATGATCTTTCAAGATTAGATGGACGGCTGAGATTGGACGCCTTTTTTAACTGACCATAAACGGTCGGATTGTTTTGCTTTTGGCGGGAGATCGACGGATGGTTGACAAGTGGCAAGCTCCCGTTGAACCCTAGAAGTGATTTGATGGGCATTTAAACGGATGCAACGATTGCGCGTCTCGAGGGGCAAAATTTCAGAAGGGCAATAAGGGAATTTCACCTCGGTAGGAAGAAAGTCAAGCCGAGCACCTGAGTCAGACCGATCAAGATAAAAATATAGGCCGACAAAAATTTCTCCCAGAGAAGATCGGCTATGAGTTCATCCGCCACACCATTCTTGGGTAGTTCCCGGCACCAACTCGTATAACTCGTTGAAACCGAGAACTAGGGGACAGATGTTGATGGTATTTTCAGATCCTATGTTAGTTAAGGAATACGCCAGGGGTAGGAGGGTAAATTCCCTTCTTGGTCAAAATCATTAAAAAGCCGACCCAACCACATGAGTGAGGGCCCGAGCACTTGATGATAGGTGACCGACCATTTTGGTTCGGATTACCGAGCATTATCAGATCGGTGGCAGCATTCTCATTTCAAAGGACTATCATGACCGACCTCATGAAGACCGACCAGATAGGGAGGCGTGTTCAGGAAGGTAGAGCATCTTATTTTCTCGGATAAGGTGACAAATTATCCTACTTTCACGGGGAGAACTGATAAAATCAGTATCTTAATGGGACAAAAGGAGTAAAGATAGTTTGAAATTAGGAATCCTTGTGGAAGAAAGAGATTGACTCAACTGGGAACCCTTGTAAAAGAAGGAATCTGATTTCTGTATTATTATAAATAGAAGGGTAGAGTATGTGTAATGGGCATGAGAATCAAGAGGAAGATCACTACGATCAAGCTTGTAAACATAAGAGATATCAGAGAAGTATATCTCAGTAATAAAAATATCATTCTGTTCGTGTCCGTGGACGTAGGTTGGACCTGATCCGCCGAACCACGTTAAATCTCCTTGTTGATTGGTGTGTTTATCTGTCTTTTGCTAAATTTGCTTTTGGTTCCCCCTTAACTGATCAAATTCACTGTTGTGGGAGGATTGTCTCGGGAGTAATATTCCCATATTGCCCTGAGACCAAAATCCGCCGTCAACAACTTATAATTTCACCATTGTTTGCCCGTACAGATTCATCTGAAAGTGGAACTTAGACTTTAGCAAACAACGTATACATATGATTGTTGCATAAAGTCCAAATTGAGAATAAATACCTTCTGGTATTGAACAGAAGCAAACCATGCTTCTTTGCTGTTATTGATTCCGTTAAAAGCAGATATGGTCTACAACACTATATTAAAGCAAACTCCATTAAATCATGAATAAAATAATAAGACAAATATTTAAATTTATTTATTATTTTTTTTAATAGATGTATTATTTAAATAAAAATGCATAAACAATTTTAAAAAAAAATTGAGATCACTATATCTCTCAGTGTTCTGTTTTTGACAAATGATAATGAGGATTTTGGAGGAGGGAGAATCACGAGCGAGAGAGAGAGTAGGGACCTTACCAAAAAGAGAGATTGGGTAACTGGTATATGGCTTCGACGGCAGCAATGGGCTTCACTGGCGACTAGGCAGACAAAGCAGCTTGTGATTTAAGATTTGAGATTTGGCTTCATTTAAGATTTGGTTAGGCAGATTGTGATTTAAGAAAATTATATTTCAGTAGGTTTGGACAAGTTCAAACGATTTGGAAGTGGTTCAGATGACTTAAAATCCTAATCATCATTTCATTAATGTGTTGGTATCATTATGATAATAGGAAAACCCACCATTTGGCTTTGGTACAACAGTGGTATGGATGACGTGGTATCACCAACCAATTTTCTTCCTATTTTTTAGTTGTTTTTTGACTTTTTAGCACGCGTGGCAAATGATGATTGGCTTGTTACATGGATGACGTGGTACCACTGTTGCACCAAAGATTTTCTCCTTTGGATGAGGAAAACAGAACTCCAAATTTCCACCAATCAACCCTAAACCCTAACCCAATCCGATATCAAAGACTCACATAATGTAACCAACCCTATAACACCATCTTCTCCACTACAACCACTTCACCAGTCACTTTCTCACATGCCATCCCACTCTAACTAATCCTCTTCTATTTTCGCATCAACGAGACAAATTCAAACACCCAAAAAATTAGTATAAATTAAAAAAAAAAACAATAATTTGAATGAAAAAATTTCATCCCATTCTCTTCCACTTTGCTTAGAAGTAGTGCTAATAGTGAGTTCCCAGATAAACAACTTGCAAGCTTTGGCAAATGGAATGGGGGAATTAAGATAGATTCAAATCAATCTTGCAATCTATAGCTTTTCTTTTCATTGTTTTACTCTTACCCTCTTCTACTTTTCGTGTTGTTGGGTTACCGGGTTGAGCACAATGGGGCGTCGCAATCTTGCCTCTACGCTTGTTGTTGTGATATAAACAATCATAGAGAAATGAGAGGAAAAATCATCTTTATTACTCAACAAAAGAATTACAAAGCTTTTCAAAAGCTTTACAAAAAACCTCTCAAACACTCTTTACTCTTTGTATTAACTCAATGAGAATTGTGGGATTTCTGGGATGATATACAAATGACTCTGGAACTCCTTTTATAGGGCCAAAATGTGTGATACAGTGCCACACATTTTGAGAGTTGGCAAAACGCGTTACGCATTTTGCCTTATGTCATGCATGCTGGCCAACTTGGCCAACTTCTGTCATGCATGCAAATGCATGTTGGAGTCCAACAAATCTCCTCCTCGGTGAAGATTTGCCCTAAAATCTGAGCCGATCATCAATCACCCAAATCGGATCCTCAAAAGGATCCACTCCTGGCTGCATCTGTATGACCGCCTACGTACCCTGAGTTGGGATCAAGCCAATCGTAGTTCTCTGTATCTCCTTACTTTTACTATATGGAGAGTTTGTCATCCCGGCTATGACACGACAAATTTCAAGCTTCTCATTCGGTAAAAAATTTGTGAACATATCGACACCATTATTATCGGTGTGAATCTTTTTAAGTTCTAATAGCTTTGAACTCAGGACGTCCCGTGTTCAGTGATACCTCACATCGATATGTTTAGACCTCAAGTGAAAAGTAGAATTTTTACCAAGGTAGATAGCACTCTAGCTACCACAGTACAAAGTGTATTTCTCCTGCTTGAAATCTAATTCCTGAATAAATTTCTTCATCCACAATAATTCTTTGCAAGCTTTCGTTACTGCAATGAATTATGCCTCTGTTGTAGAGAGTGCAACACATCTCTGCAACCTTGACTGCTATGCCACAGCTCCCCCTGAGAGAGTAATTAGATACCCTGAAGTAGACTTACAGGTATCCACATCACCTGCCATATTTGAATCGGTGTAGCCCATTAACACTGGCTTGTTGCTTCCAAAACATAATCTCATTTTGGATGTGCCTCGAAGATACCGCATTATCCATTTGATAGCATTCCAGTATTCTTTTCCTGGATTTGACATAAACCGGCTAACCAATCCAACTACGTGTGCTAGGTCTGGCCTTGTGCACACCATGACATACATGAGAATTCCCACTGCTGAGGTGTATGGAACCTGTTTCATTTCCTCCTTCTCTTTCTCAGTAAAGAGACTCTGTTTCGTACTCAATCTAAAGTGGGTTGCAAGAGGAGTGCTAACCGCTTTAGCATTGTCCATCTGAAATCGATGAAGTACCTTCTCGATGTACTCCTCCTATGATAAATATAATTTTTTGGCTTTATGATCACGGCCGATCCTGATGTCAAGAATCTGTTTTGCTGGCCCCAAGTATTTCATCTTAAAAGACTTACTCAATTGCTGCTTCAAATCATCAATCCTCGATTGATTCCGGCCAATTATCAACATGTCATATACATACAATAGTAAGATGATAAAGTCATCGTCATAAAATTTCTGAACGAAAACACAATGATCTGAAGTAGTCTTCTTGTATCATTGCTCCCCCATAACTGACTCAAACTTCACGTACCACTGTCTCGGTGCCTGTTTCAATCTATAAAGGCTTTTCCTGAGTCTGCACACATGGTCCTTTTTTCCTTTGACTCTGAAACCTTCTGGCTGCTCCATATAAATTTCTTCTTCCAGATCCCCATTAAGAAATGCGGTATTGACATCCATCTGCTCAATCTCCAAGTCAAGGCTTGTTGTTAAGCTGAGTACCACTCTGATGGATGACATCTTCACAACTGGAGAGAATATTTCATCAACGTCAATGTCTTTCCTCTTATTGAATCCATTGACAACTAGTCTGGCTTTATACTGGGGTTGTGAAATGTGTTCTTGTTGCTTTACTCTGTACACTCATTTGTTCTTTAAAGTCCGTTTGCCTTTTGGAAATTTCACCAACTCAAAAGTGTGATTGTCATGCAAAGACTTCATCTCATCTTGCATGGCTTCCTCTCACTCTTCCTTATTCTCTGTTTCCACGGCCTCTTTGTAGCTCTTGGGTTCTCCCCCGTCAGTAAGCAGCACATACTCATATGCAGAGTAATTCGTTGAAGGTCGCCTTTCTCTGTCAGACCTTCTCTGTTGAACTGTTGGTGTAACTTCTGGTATTGGTGGTTGATCATGATCATCATCTCTGAGAGCTTCAACACTTGTACCCTCATGATTGGGAACCTCATCTTCAACATGTACTGGCACCTGTGTATGAGGTTCTGGATTCATATCAACATTTGTGTATTACTGGAGCATTGTCTTTATTTCTTTTCTGATATCTTCTATAGTCTGATCTTCAACGAAGACAACATTTCGGCTTTTGAGAATCTTATTTCTCAACAGGATTATACAGTTTGTAGCCGAAATCATCCAGACCATAGCCAATAAAGACACATTTTCACGTCTTTGTATCAAGTTTGGATCTCTCATCCTTTGGGATATGTACAAATGGTTTCCACCCAAAAACATGCAAGTGTTCATATGACACTTCTTTTCCTGTCCAGACTTGATTATGAACATTACCTTTTAGTGCGACTGTTGGGGACATGTTCAAAACATGTACGGTTGTGCTCAGTGGCTCCCCCTAAAATGTATTCGGTAGCTTGGCTTGTGAGAGCAAGCTTCTGACCCTTTCACACAAGGTTTTGTTCACCCTTTTAGCTAGGTCATTCAGCTAAGGTGTCTTGGGAGGTGTCGTTTGATGTCGGATTCCTTGCATCTTGCAATACTGATCAAATAGACCTATGTACTCTCCACAATTGTCTGTTCTGATGCATTTCAGTTTCTTGTCGATTTCTCTCTCTACCAGGGCATGAAACTCCTTGAACACTCTCAAAACTTGATCTTTCGTCTTCAAGGTATATACCCATATCTTCCTTGAATGATCATCTTGTTGGTTTTTATTAAGGTCCCAAGATCAAACAAGCAATGAAATTAATGTGTAAATACATCGACGAAGATAGCGGAATACTTACATCGATCGGTTGAGTCGATTTGAAGACGTTTCACGTCAAAAACCTCACTGCCTTGCTCACGCCACTGCAGCAGTCCATGCTCACTGGTTTGGCAGTTTCGGGTCTCAAAACGAAGCTCCAAACTCCGTCGGATGAGTCCCGCCTCATGGGTGAACCTCCCTAACACCTTCGCAATGTTCACAAGTGTGCTAGCACTTGATTTCATCAAATGAAAATCACTCATTGCCTCCCTATTATCCACGCCAAAACTGGTATGAAACCAGTGAAGAAATGCTTCAAATGGCGTGAGGAGAAGAAAAAAAATGGTGAGAGAGAAATGTGGAAATGTGTAATGAAAGTTATGTAATAGATATTCTTTAAATGACTTATATATTTTCCAAAATTAATAAGCCTTTTACCATAAATTTTATCTAATAAAATCCATGGAAATCTATCACTCTTATCAAGTTACTATTCCACCAACACACATCAACTATTCACATGTCACTTTAATAAAGTGATGTGATGTGTGTCTTTCCATCAATCAATCAATCAAGTCAATCAATCAATCAATCACTCAAAGTGACTTTTGATTTGACGCTTGATGTGACGATTGATTTGACGCTTGATGTGACTTACGTCGCCGCACTCGAATTCGAAATACGAATGCGCTCGCAATCACACTCGGGCTCGGGTTCGTTAATTCCAAATTAACGATTTTTCCGTCGCGTCGTAATTAAATGATTACGCCTAGCGAATTCACTATTCACGTCGCTAACGAATTAATTCCAAATTAATTCGTTCGCCCGAATTAAAATCTAATTTTAATTCCGCGTCGAAATCTAATTTCGTTTAATATATCGAATATATTAATTTATTCATTAATTCCAAATTAATCGTTATCTCTCTCTAGACGATATTTTATCCTAGATAAAATATCTCCGTAATTAATCCTAGATTAATTTTCTCTTTCTTCTATATAATCCCAGATTATTAATGAGTGAGAGTTATGCGTCATCGGTGCATTATCGGGAAGCGACCCATGAGATCTCCGGATAATTAGGCAGTAGTAAATACGGTCGTCGGTGTGCCCGAATCACGTACGTACCAAGTACTACGTTCTACCGATTTACGAGACATGGTCGGCTCCTAGCAAAGCACGATGTCTACCAAATTCTCCGGACATATCCTTTTAAGAATATTAAGATCTGTATCAAGCGTAGTATACAATTGTATTGTATTGCGTATATCGATCCAGTATCGGACGATCACATGTTAGGCCTGGGGCTGGAAATGTGTCTGCCCCGTACGAAACATATATCGGACATCAAGCAACTAGTCTCTTTGAATCGGGCAATACTGACCTAGTCATATTGTCCCGACGGTTGCAACCTTTTATAGAGCACTAGTTCTATCCTGCGCGATCATCAACTCCATATGTCTGAAGTGACACTTCCATCTTGACATCACACCCAGTACACTACGATTCCTGATAAAACAGAAGAGGTGAACACAGAACCAGTTTAGGTCCCCCAACCACCAAAACCAAAGTTTACCGATTGTCGCAAGTACTAGCGATGCAAGTCTCAGGTTAAGACCATATACACCTACCCTGATGCGGCCTCCCATAGACACGCAGACATACTACCAATGGGATTCCGCGGGGTCTATCCAGAGCGAAGCTGTTTTCCGTACCATCGTGTGAAACATGACCTCCTATCGCACTTGCATAAGTATCCAATACTTATATATATAAGAACTATGTCGTTGTGCCCTCACAACGCACACAAGTGCAATACTAGCCTATTCCGCATTATCGATGTCCAGTCTCGATAATACTACGGCTAGGGATATTTAATGATTAATCCTTCGTGGACTGATACTGTCTCATATCATCTCAATCCAGGAACTAATCATAGGGACCTCTCTTCATTTATATATCTATGGTGATCTAATCACAAATGATGAGAGTGCAATTTCCTTATTACATAGTTAATTTGCTACAACAACACAATGATCTGTGCAAATAGTGACGCTATGGGTCATATTATCCAACAATCTCCCACTTGGCACATAGCCAGTCACTCGAGTGTCCAACACCCGAACTATGTATGGTTCGCTCAAATTGCTGAGAAAAGGTTTTCATCAGCGGATTTGTTTGATTATCGTTTGATGCGATTTATACGATCATCACATCGCCACGATGTATGATCCGAACGAATCAGATGATATAGAAGTATATATCTGGATCGTCGATGAGACCTTTAATTCCTCAGCATGTGCTGACGCCTAGCTCAGCTGCTAACAGAACTATATCTAATCTAATTAGATTTATTTCAATCCAAAAGACTTCTATTGCTGCCTCAGCTGCAGCAATAATCCGCATTTGTTGTTTATTCGGCAACAGTTATCTTGCTTGGAAGATTTCCAGCTCACTGTCCCGTTATTCAAATTTTTAGTACCGTAGTATTTAATTGTTTGGAAACTTGCTGCAATGATCCCAGTCACTCAAGTTCTCCTTCTCCATAGTTTAAGACAGCATCTTTAGTTCTCTGAGATACTAACAGATGTTCTTAATTTCAATCCAGTGACTATCACTTGGATTGACCCGATTGTGACTCCATATGCTCGAAGCGTATGAGACACTAATACAAGTACATTTTAAATGTACAATTTCTCAGAGAGTGTTAACAACTCCAAATCTATCCCAGTAGATCTTTATTCCTTGAATAAAGGTTGTTACTCCCCATAATTCTATGGAGAATTTCTATGAAAGAATATCTATGAAAGCCAAGCTTTCACCAATTGCTTTATGGGAATTTAACTGTCAGTGCGCTCCCACTAACCTCCTTATATACACAAGAATTATTTTGTTTTGAGTCAAATCATAAACCATTATGATTATTTCAAAACGACAGTTCCAAGAACTTTATGCTTGCTTCAATCCAAACATGGATTGAATAATCCGCAAACCTTGTTTGTCGGTTATACAAAATCGTCAGAATGTTATAAACATTCTCTAAAAGGTTTCCTTTTCAGGAAAGCGATTTTGATTTGTAACTGACATATTTCATAAATGAAATATACAGTTATCAACAAGCATCTTCAAAATGGATTTACCATGGCAACAAGCAAAAGGTTGAACCGTTATTAACACGATGTTGATAACGATACCTTCCGTCACAAGCCTAGCTTTGTACGTTGGTATGTTGCCATCCATGTATGTCTTCCTTGAAGACGTTTAATGTACCAATAGGCACAATGCCTTGTGGTACAACAACTAGTATCCGAAATAGCTGTTATACATGGAATCCATTTCGGACTCATGGCACTTTGCCATAATAGGGAGTCGATACCTCGTATCACTTTCTCAAAAGGTAGTCGGTGGATATACCTTCATAAGATTGACATCTTTATGAGGTTAGATCAGAAACCCATACCCTAGGTTGTTTTCTGACTCTATCCGATCTACGAAGTTCTTGTGTATTTGAAGATTAATGGTACAGATTCATTATTGATGAACTGTTTTGTGTTCCATTAAGGACTTCGTGCCTTGAACAGTATTACTCCGATTTTCATCGAGTATCACTATACTCCCACTGACCACTGGATATCGGTATTCCTCTCAGGAAAACCGCATGGTGAGCAACAATCAAATTGTTCTCATGTGAGATTTATAAGTACTATACTTATGGTTTCCCTCAGGATAACCTATATTGGCACTTATCCAACTTGGGTCTTTCAGTTTGGTATCATCCAAACGTTATGCCTGGCATACCCAAATTATCAGGAATGAGAAACCCTGTTTCTTTCCTGTTCATATCCTATATGATATCTGTCAAACAGATCTTCATGGAACCTTATTCTAAATAAGTTTTGCACTGTTAATACATATCCTATTGAAGGAAACAATAGTTCAAAGCGACTCGTGATAAAACTTTATCGTGTCCAACAAAATTCGGTTTTAGTTTGGACACACCGTCTAACTAACGTGTCTCGGGAGGAGTCCTCATATGAAAGAACACCGTACTCTTTCATGTATATATGAAACTTACTGCTTAAGTATTTTCCAATACGGTCTTACAGTGGTGGAATAACACTATAGCCGATCTGTTTGTCTATTTCGTGTCGAAACTCTAAAGTTTCCGATTTGTGTTCTTTAAAAGAAACACATAACCATAACGTGATGCTACATCCGTTAAGGTCACGAAACATTCATGTTCACATCTAGCCCAGCTAGATATGGGCCCACATACTTCACCATGAATAGGGCTGACAGATCGGTGGCACTTTACTATTACAAACTAAATAGTATTTTAGGTACTTTACCTAACAAACTAGATTCGCAGACTTTATTTGAATAGTCAAATCAGTCCTAGTACCCACTCTTCAAAAGTGTGGCTATACGAGTCTTCTTTAATTGTGTCCTAGACAACAATGCCACAAATAGTCTCTATTGATCAAATCAATTTGAGCTATTTATTTGTCATTTTATATGTTTGAGATTTTATTTATATTCAAAATATAATTCTGTGTTATTTACATCTAATGTATTTATCTCAATATCATCTTTATATAATGAAACCATAGTGTTCTAGAATATAAAGGTTTATCCAGAATGGATTATAACACTGATATAGATAATGTCTCTAGTCAAACTAGTTACATTATAACAGTTCCTAATTTAAGTACATACCCGAAGGGTAGTTCCTAAATTTAGGTATCTGCGGTCGAAACAAGCGACTTTCGTCCCGTTTTCCGATTTGCAGAGAAATCTCGGCTTGAAGTCAGTATCCAGCTCATAGCGGATTCTGAACATCAATACATATATTTTATGTACCACACTAAGTATTTAAAATCTAATTTTAATACTAGTTGTGAACATAACTTTGACAAATATTTTTAAAGTTAGAGCCTCGCCCTTTCTTTAATTCCTTCGTGTCTTCCATATCCAAATGGTAGTCACTTGGGATATGTCAATTAATATTTCACAAACCTTTGGCCAAGCCTTGGGTTTCGGAATGTCGAAACGATATGCACCTTGTGCTACATGCCCAATTGCAAACTTTGATACTTTTAAATCTAATGATAGATTTATTATAAGTATATTAATTAAGCATTAAAGTCATCATCACATAAATCTTCCAGGATTTATTTCTGCTCTACTATTTGCTTAATTATGGGCTTAGTCATAATAAGTTATTTTATCAAATAAATTAACCTATTATTAATTCCCAATTGAAAATTAAATCATTTAAAACATTAATCCCAAGGATTATATATTTTAAATATTCAACCTTTCAATTCATTCTTGATTTTAATAGTCCAACTATTTAATCAATTTTAATAAGGTACTATTTATTATAATGATTACAATAATCCAATTATTTAATCAACTATAATTTAATATTGATTACTATAATCCAATTATAAAATCAACTATCATTTTAATTCAATTATATTGATTACTATAATCCAATTATAAAATCAACTATATATTGAATAAGTTTGTATATAGTCCAACTATATATATATTTTTAAAACAACATAAAATATTAGTCCAACTAATACTTTTGATTATACGACGAGTAAATATAAATGAGCGTGTTTAGCGAGTAATTGAACGATTGTTGCAAATTCAATACTACCACCTCCCCTATTTTTCGTCGAGCCTCTAACCCTCTGTCGAGTACTCGGGAAACCGTGTTTCCTAGTGGGCTAGGATCCTATTAAATAACATACAACCTTGACTTTGGCCAACAAGCTGTATGCTATTTAACTAGGTAGATCTCACAGATCAATTGGATCCAATCCAATTCCTAGATCCGGTTAGGTGGACATCCAAGTCCTAACATATTATTATTACACGCCAATGTATCTAATACATTTTCCTGACCATATCCTCCGAATCATCTAGGCCTTGGCTTTGGCACAACAAACCTAATGACTCCAGTTAAGCGGACCCATTGACAAGGAAAGTTTCGTAATCAATGTCGTTGGACAAGAAGTGATCTTGACTTTGGCCAACAAAAATCACAACTTGGACAAGACACCGATGTGGAACAAAACCCTCATGATTCAAATACATCCAATTGACAAGGTCTTGACTTTGGCCAACAAACCAATGCCAATTGGATCTTGAACAAGAATCATTCAATGGAAGGATAATCGCTTAATATAGAACGAGGGTTTTTTCTCGCGTGCAAATTGGCTACCAATTTAATTATCTTTGTTAGGTCTCATCATCATACACCCTTAAACATGCATTCTAAATACATAATAAAGCGAGTATGAAAGTAAATAATAATGATATGCGGATGGATACTTTACACATTGATCCTAGATCAAATCTCTCTCCTTTCTCACTCAAGCTAGCACTTGTACTACTTTTACCCGTTACACTACACTTCTAAAGAAACCTCATATACATAGAGGGGAATAGGTGAGAAGAGAATACAAAGAGAATGAAGGTGAAAAGGCTGGACACGCAGGTCCAATTTAATAAATCGAATTTATTACAACAATTTCTAAAATTGCCCACCCAACTAATAACCATCCGATATACATTATTCATTCAACACAACCACGTATTCACACACATAAGCATGCTATCAATCAATCTAATCAAATTAATTAATCTGATAATTAAGTGATCATCCAATGTTCAAACAACGATTTGATTTTGTTCGAGTCAAACTCGTTTTTGCGAATAAGTACTTAAAGTACGAATTCATGAATTAAATTAAACTACATCATTAAATCAAATTTAACATGCATTTAATACTAATTCACTATTCATTCCAAATTAAATATTGCACTTTATTTAATAAACCTTTTACGATTTAAATTCCAAATTAATCGTAACGCGTCTCAAAGACCGATTAACGTCCAACGTCAATTCAATTAAAGTCCAATGGGCTTTTAATTGATTTTTAAGGCGTGGACTTTTGGTCAACTCGGGTCAAACCGATAACCAAAGTCCAATCCGGGATTTACCCCATAAGCCCATAAATCAATCTTGGCCCATTAGGCCCAATTGAACTTTAAAGGTTCATTAGTTGCATTTGGGCTTTATGGTTAAGGTTTTGGGCCCAATTGGATCCAATCCACTTGGCCTAAACCAAACTTGATAAATCAAGCCCAATAGGCCCAAATACAACTTTAAAGTCCAATTTCCAAAATTAGGCCCAATTAATTAAATTACCAAATTCCAAATTCGCAATTTAATTACCTAAAGTGTATATCATGATTAATTAACTAAATCAACATTTCCAAAACACTAAATTAGTCCAATTAATCATACTCAATTCATTATCATATGTCCAACACACAAAATGAAAAATCAAACCCATTTACATGCTTCTTTAGTCTCGGCCAAAAGAGGGATTTTGTGTCCGATTCGGTTTCAATCCAATCGAACCCATAATCGACATTAAATCAACATCCTAAATGATTTCCAATACATCCAATGTTCAAAAATCAAAATTACCAAGACATTAGGGGCATTATCCAATTCGGCCAACTCAAGGATTTTGGGGTTTTCGTCCAATTCGAAATCTAATCCAATTCGATTCAAATTAACATCAACCTAATTGATTCCAACTCATCAAATGAATCAAAAAATCAAAATCCCAAGAATCCAAAAACACATCTACATTCGGCCAAGGACAAATATTTGGGGAAAATAATTCCAAATCATTTTTCAACAAATTGGTCCAACCAAAATGAAATTAAACATGTTATAAGCATACTTAAACAATCAATTTATTCAAATCATGCTCAACAAACATTTACCCAAATTTTAAGCCCTACATTTTCATGCTTGAACCAATAGCTCTTGATGCCATTGTTGGTTTTTATTAAGGTCCCAAGATCAAACAAGCAATGAAATTAATGTGTAAATACATCGACGAAGATAGCGGAATACTTACATCTCGATCGGTTGAGTCGATTTGAAGACGTTTCACGCCAAAACCTCACTGCCTTGCTCACGCCACTGCAGCAGTCCATGCTCACTGGTTTGGCAGTTTCGGGTCTCAAAACGAAGCTCCAAACTCCGTCGGATGAGTCCCGCCTCATGGGTGAACCTCCCTAACACCTTCGCAATGTTCACAAGTGTGCTAGCACTTGATTTCATCAAATGAAAATCACTCATTACCTCCCTATTATCCACGCCAAAACTGGTATGAAACCAGTGAAGAAATGCTTCAAATGGCGTGAGGAGAAGAAAAGAAATGGTGAGAGAGAAAGGTGGAAATGTGTAATGAAAGTTATGTAATAGATATTCTTTTAAATGACTTATATATTTTCCAAAATTAATAAGCCTTTTACCATAAATTTTATCTAATAAAATCCATGGAAATCTATCACTCTTATCAAGTTACTATTCCACCAACACACATCAACTATTCACATGTCACTTTAATAAAGTGATGTGATGTGTGTCTTTCCATCAATCAAGTCAATCAATCAATCAATCACTCAAAGTGACTTTTGATTTGACGCTTGATGTGACGATTGATTTGACGCTTGATGTGACTTACGTCGCCGCACTCGAATTCGAAATACGAATGCGCTCGCAATCACACTCGGGCTCGGGTTCGTTAATTCCGAATTAACGATTTTTCCGTCGCGTCGTAATTAAATGATTACGCCTAGCGAATTCACTATTCACGTCGCTAACGAATTAATTCCAAATTAATTCGTTTGCCCGAATTAAAATCTAATTTTAATTCCGCGTCGAAATCTAATTTCGTTTAATATATCGAATATATTAATTTATTCATTAATTCCAAATTAATCGTTATCTCTCTCTCTAGACGATATTTTATCCTAGATAAAATATCTCCGTAATTAATCCTAGATTAATTTTCTCTCTTTCTTCTATATAATCCCAGATTATTAATGAGTGCGAGTTATGCGTCATCGGTGCATTATCGGGAAGCGACCCATGAGATCTCCGGATAATTAGGCAGTAAATACGATCGTCGGTGTGCCCGAATCACGTACGTACCAAGTACTACGTTCTAACCGATTTACGAGACATGGTCGGCTCCTAGCAAAGCACGATGTCTACCAAATTCTCCGGACATATCCTTTTAAGAATATTAAGATCTGTATCAAGCGTAGTATACAATTGTATTGTATTGCGTATATCGATCCAGTATCGGACGATCACATGTTAGGCCTGGGGCTGGAAATGTGTCTGCCCCGTACGAAACATATATCGGACATCAAGCAACTAGTCTCTTTGAATCGGGCAATACTGACCTAGTCATATTGTCCCGACGGTTGCAACCTTTTATAGAGCACTAGTTCTGTATCCTGCGCGATCATCAACTCCATATGTCTGAAGTGACACTTCCATCTTGACATCACACCCAGTACACTACGATTCCTGATAAACCCAGAAGAGGTGAACACAGAACCAGTTTAGGTCCCCCAACCACCAAAACCAAAGTTTACCGATTGTCGCAAGTACTAGCGATGCAAGTCTCAGGTTAAGACCATATACACCTACCCTGATGCGGCCTCCCATAGACACGCAGACATACTACCAATGGGATTCCGCGGGGTCTATCCAGAGCGAAGCTGTTTTCCGTACCATCGGTGAAACACACCTCCTATCACACTTGCATAAGTATCCAATACTTATATATATAAGAACTATGTCGTTGTGCCCTCACAACGCACACAAGTGCAATACTAGCCTCTTCCGCATTATCGATGTCCAGTCTCGATAATACTACGGCTAGGGATATTTAATGATTAATCCTTCGTGGACTGATACTGTCTCATATCATCTCAATCCAGGAACTAATCATAGGGACCTCTCTTCATTTATATATCTATGGTGATCTAATCACAAATGATGAGAGTGCAATTTCCTTATTACATAGTTAATTTGCTACAACAACACAATGATCTGTGCAAATAGTGACGCTATGGGTCATATTATCCAACACATCTATAAATGTCACAAAATAAAGTGACCCACCAAGTGTTCTTGTCTGCATCAGACCACATACATCTGAATGTACGAGATCAAATACCTCCGATTTTCGTTGAGGCTGGGAGCTCTGGAAGGACACCTTGTTCTGCTTTCCAGCCATACAGTGTTCACACTTTTGTAAGTGTGAGCTCTTCAATCCTGGAAGAATATTCCATCGGCGCAGTGCTTCCATCCCTGTTTGACTTATATGACCGAGCTTTTTATGTCATAGCTCGGTTGCCTCATCACTGTTGACTGTATTTATACTGCCATTGGAAAGTTTAGAGTGCATCAAATACATTGTTGAGTCTTTCTTGCCTCGTGACATCACCATTGATCCTTTAGTGAGCTTCCATCTGCCGTCACTAAAGATGCTGCAAAAGCCTTCATCATCCAGCTTTCCTGTTGAGATCAGGTTTAACCAAATATCTGGGATGTGCTTGACTCCCTTCAACACAAGCCTTGTCCTGTTGTCTGTTTCAAGGCAGATGTCTCCAATACCGACTGCTTTGGACTGGCCGTCATTCCCCATCCTTATAGCACCGTAGTCACTTAGTGTGTAAGATGAAAAGAAGTCTCTGCGAGATATGGCGTGTATGGAGGCGCCACTATCTATCACCCAACTGGTCTCGTGGCTGGCAAGATTCGTAATATTTTCCTCGTAAATAATGAGGAATTCTTTGGAGGTTTTATCAGTGATGGCAGTAGCAACTCTTTCTTGGTTAGACTTAATATCCATTCGGTTGTTGTCTCTGGACTGCTCGTTCTTCAATTTGTAGCAATCCCTCTTCATATGGCCTTTCTTTTTTACAATGGAAGCATTTTATTTCTCTTGTTCTTGATTTACCCTGGTACTTGTCTGATCTACATGGTGTTGGGTTTCTATTAAGGTCCCAAGGATGAAATCAAGCATAAAACACATGTGAATACACAACAAAGTATGGCGGAATCATACTCACATTGAACGAATTAGATGCGTCGAAGAACAAAACTTTGATCTCTTCTCCAAGATGTGCTCGGCAATGACTGGTTTTGCCTCCTCCATTTTCGGCCATGGATGTCCTCCATTGATGCACCAAGCTCCAAGCTTTTAATGACCATTCCATGCTCATGTGTTCGGTTCCCTATCACCTTAGGATAACTCCTTTGTGTGCTAGCACTTTGATTTTGCAACAAAATCATCATCTTGCTTCTCTTTTTTATTCGGCAATGACTGATTTTGGAGAAGAAGAAGTTGGCTCAAAGCCGAATGGGAGAGAATGAGGAAAGGTTCCAAACCGTGAAAGATGGAGAGAGAGAGAGAGTAAAAGAAAGTGTTAAATGTATTTTATATTTATTTTCCAAAATAAATCAAATACCAAAACATTTCAAATCTCAAAAGTCAAAAAACAAAAAATAATCAATGCTTTCCAACTACCAACATCAATCAATAGTGACATGTTGTCTCATCACTCAAAGTGACTAGACATCACATCAATCGATTGACGATTGATTTGATGCTTGATGTGACTTGCGTGTCGCACTCGAATTCGAAATGCGAATGCGCTCGCAAACACTTCCGGGCTCGGGTTCGCTAATTCCAAATTAACGAATTTTCCATTGCGACGTAATTAAATATTTATGCCTAGCAAAATTACTATTCACGTCGCTAACGAATTAATTCTAAATTAACTTGTTCGCCCGAATTAAAATCTAATTTCAATTCTGCGTCGAAATCCAATTTCGTATAATATATACAATATATTATTTTATCGATTAATTCCAAATTAATCGTTCTCTCTCTTTAATTAATATTTTATCCCAGATAAAATATCTCCGTAATTAATCCCAGATTAATTTTCTCTCTCATTTAATTAATCCCAGATTAATAAAGTGCGAGTCATACTTCATCGGTGAATCTTTGGGAAGTGACCCATGAGATCCCCGGATATGTTGGCAGTAAATACAGTCGTCGGACTATCCGAACACGTAAGTACCTAGTACTACGTTTGTACCGATTTACAAGACAAGGTTGGCTTCTAGCAAAGCGCCATGCCTACCCAATTCTCCAGAAATATCCTTAAAGGAATATGTGATCTATATCAGGCGTAGTATACGTAGTATTGCGTATATCGATCCAGCATTGGATGATCACGTGCTAGGCCTGGGGCTGGAATTGTGTCTGCCTTGTACGAAGCACATGTCGGATCTCTGGTAACTAGTCTCTATAATCGGATAAACATGACCTAGTCATAATATCCCGATAGCTCGAGCATATAAGAGAACAAGTTCCGTATCCTACGTGACCATCATCTCCACTATGAATGGAGTGTTACTTCCATCTCGACATCACACCCAACACACTACAATTCTCAATATACCCAGAAGAGGCGTACACATAACCTGTTAAAGCCCTGGACGACCAAAACCAAAGTATATTGATAGTCGCAAGTATTAGCGGTGCAAATCTCAGGTTAAGACCAAATACACCTACCCTGGTTTCGGACTTCCATAGACACATAGTCATACTACCAATGGAATTCTGAGGGGGTCTATCCAGAGCGAAGCTATTTCCCGTACCATCGGTAAAACACAACCTCCTATTACACTTGCATGAGTATCATATACCCAAATATATGAGAACTATGACGTTATGCCATCACAACGCGCACAAGTGTAATACAAGTCTTTTACGAATTTATCGATGTCCAATCTCGATAATACTCTGACTAGGATATTTAATGATTAATCCTTCGTGGACTGATACTGTCTCATATCATTCTCAATCCAGGAACTAATCATATGGACCTCATATCATTTATACATCTTGGTGATCTAATCACAAATGATAAGAGTGCAATCTCATTTGTCACATAGTTAATTTGTACAACAACACCATGATCTATATAAATAGTGACGCTATGAGTCATAATTGTCCAACAATCTCCCACTTGGCCTATAGCCAGTCACTCGAGTGTCTTACACCCGAACTATGTACGGTTGGCTCAAACTGCTGAGAAAAGGCTTTCGTCAGCGGATTTGCATGATTATCATCTGATGCGATTTATACGATCATCACATCGCCACAATGTATGATCCGAACGAATCAGATGAATAGTCGAAGTATTTATCTGGATCGTTGATGAGACCATTAATTCTTTAGTTTGTGCTGCAGCCTAGCTCAGCTGCTAACAGAATTATATCTAATCTAATTAGATTTTTTATCGACCCATAAGGCTTCTATTGCTGCCTCAGCTGCAACAATAACCCGCATTTGTTGTTTATTCGGTAATAGTATCTTGCTTGGAGGATTTCCAGCTCAATGTACCGTTATTCAAACTGTATAGTACCGTTTGCGACTTATAGTCGTTTTATCGGTTTAGGAGACTTGCTACAGTGATCCCAGTCACTTCAAGTTCCTCTTCTCCATAGTTAAAGACAGCATCATTAGTTCTCTAAGATACTAACAGATGTTCTTAACTTCAATCCAGTGACTATCACATGGATTGGCCTGATTGTGAATCCATATGCTCAAAGCGTATGAGACACCAGGTCGCGTACATTTTTCAATGTACGATTTCTCGGAGAGTTTTCTCGAAAGCCAAGCTTTCACCGATTGTATTTATGGGAATATCATTTCCAAGAAATGACATATTATCATTATTTTATAGGACATCCACTGTCAGTACGCTCCCACTAACCCTCTTATATACAAAAGAATCATTTTCGTTTTGAATTAAATCATAAACTATTATGATTACATCAAAACGATAATTCCAATAACCTAATGCTTGCTTCAATCCAAACATGGATCGAATAACCTGCAAACCATGTTTGCTAGTTTTGTTATGAAAAAACCGACATGATGTTGTAAACATCCTCCAAAAGGTTTCCTTTTCAGGAAAGCGATTTTCCCGTTCAGCTGACATATTTCATAAATGAAACATGCAGCATTAGCAAGCATTATCCAAATGGATTCGCCGTGGCAACAGGTAAAAGGTTGAATCGTAATCGACACAATGTTGATAACGATACCTTTCCGCTAAAAGCCTAGCTTAGAACGTTGGTATGTTGTCATCCATGTATGTCTTCCTTGAAGACTTATAAAGTACCAGTAGGCACAATGCCTTGTGGTACATCAACTAGTGTCTAAACTAAGTTGATATACATGGAATCCATTTCGGATATCATGGCACTTTGCCATAATTAGGGAGTCGATACCTTGTATCACTTCCTCATACGTAGTCAGTTGGTATACCTCAATAAGATTGACATCTTTATGAGGTGAGATCAGAAACCCATACCCCATGTTGTTTTCTGACTCTCTCCGACTTACGTGGTTCTTGTGTATTCGAAGATTACTGGTATAGTTTCATCATTGATGAACTATTAGTGTTCCATTAGGAATCGGTGCCTTGAATAGTATTACTCCGATTTTCATCGAGTTTTACTATCCTCCCACTTACCACTGCATATCAGTATTCCTCTTAGGAAAACCGCATGGTGAGCAACAATCTAATTGTTCTTTTATGAGATGTATAAGCACTATACTTATGGTTTCCCTTGGATAACCTACAATTGGCACTTATCCAATTTGGGTTTTAGTTTGGTATCATCCAAATATGTGCCCAGCATTCCCAAATTTTCAGGATTGAGAAACCTGGTTTCCTTCCTGTTCATATCTAATATGAAATCTGTCAAACAGATTTTATGGAACTTTATTCTAAATAAATTCTGCACTCTTTAAAGCTTATCCGTTGAAGGAAATGGTAGCTCAGAGCGACTCATGATTAACCTTATCATGTCTAACAAAATTCGATTTATCATTGTTCGGACACACCGTCAAAACGACGTGTTCCGGGAGGAGTCCTCATTTGAAAGAATATTATCCTTTTCAAGTATATTTGAAACTTATTGCTTAAGTATTTTCATCATGGTCTAACTGTGATGATTTAATACTTTAGCCGATCTGTTTGTCTATTTCGTGTCGAAACTGTAAAAGTTTATGATTTGTGTTCTTCAAAAGAAACACATAACCATAATGCGATGCCACATCCGTAAAGGTCACGAAATATTCATATCCATCTCTAGCCTAGCTAGACATGGGCCCACTTGCTTCACTATGAACTAGGGCTTACAGATCGGTGGTACTTACACTTTTACCAAGTAAGTAGTGTTTTAGGCACTTTGCCCAATAAACTAGATTCGTAGACTTTATTTGAATGGAATCAAATTAGTCCTAGTACCCACTCTTCGAAAGTGTGGATATACGAGTCTTGTTTAATTGTGTCCCAGACAACAATGCCACAATTAGTTTCTTCTGATCAAATCAGTTTGAGCTATTTGTTTGTCGTATTATATGTTTGAGATTTATTTATATTCAAAATATAAATGCTGTTATTCACATCTAATGTGTTTATCTCAATATCATCTTTATAAAATAAAACACTTTAGTGTTCTAGAATATAAAGGTTCACCCACAGCGGGTTAAACATTGATATAGAGATAATGTTTCTAGTCAAACTAGTTACATTTTAACAGTTTCCAAATTTAGGTACACACCCGAGGGTAGTTCCTAAAATTAGGTATCTACGGTTAAAACAACGACTTTCGTCCCGTTTTCAATTCGCAGATTAAATCTCAATTGAAGTCAGTATCCTGTTCAAAACAGATTCTGAACATCAATATATATTTTATGTATCACACTAAGTATTTAAAATCTAATTTCAATACTAGTAATGAACATATTTATGACAAACATATTTGAAGTCAGAGCCTTGCCCGTCTTCAATTCCTTCATGTCTGCTTTGTCCAAACGGCAGTCACGCTTCCGTGATCCCGTTTGCCATAATTTAGGCAGACATTTTGGGATATGTCCTTTTATCTTCCTAGAAGATTATAATGATTTTGCCTTTGCCCTATTCAACACCCCAGAAGCCTTTGGCCAAGCCTTGGCCTTCTAAAATATCGAAGTAAGGTGCGCCTTGCGCTACTTGCCTATTGCAAATTTTGACTTTGTCTCCTTGAGAATAGTCATTAATTCTCCAAGAATTATTATTGCAATTTTCGTACTTCTAGGATCTAAATAATAGACCTATGAAATTCCTTCAATTTCTTTATCATACTTTAAGGATCTAATCCTTAGTTCTGATTCAGAAATTAAGGAGTCTACTGCGACAAGCTTAATGGATTAAGC
Source organism: Zanthoxylum bungeanum (assembly GCA_019454045.1). Classification (NCBI taxonomy): domain Eukaryota; kingdom Viridiplantae; phylum Streptophyta; class Magnoliopsida; order Sapindales; family Rutaceae; genus Zanthoxylum; species Zanthoxylum bungeanum. Next base: position 45,657 of record SKCR01044513.1, on the reverse strand, counting down.
ACTAAAGTTATCATCACATAAATCTTCCAAAGATTATGCTCTACTATTTGCTTAACTCCGGGCTTAGGCTTAATATGTTATTTTATCAAATAAAGTAACTTATTATGAAATTTTTCCCAATTTTGAAAATTAAACCATTTAAATACATTTTCCATAGGATTATGTTTTAAATGTCAATCTTTCAATTATATCTTGATTTTAATAGTCCAACTATTTAATCAACGATTTCGGTACTATTTATTATAATGATTATTATAGTCCAACTATTTAATCAACTATAATTAATTAAATCAAATATATTGATTACTATAATCCAATTATATAATCACCTATAAATGAAATAGTTTGAATACAGTCCAACTATTGTTAAAACAACAATTTAAATATTAGTCCAACTAACATTTAATTTATTTGACGAAATGATATTTGTTTGAGCGTGTATGGCAAGTAATTAAACGATTATTGCAAATTTAATTCTTGCCTCCCACTATTTTTCGGCGAGCATCTAACCCTCTGTCGAGTACTCGGGAAACCGTGTTTCCTATCGGGCTAGTATCCCGTTAAATATCACACAATCTTGACTTTGGCCAACAAATTGTATGATAATTAACTAGGTAGATCTCTAAGATCAATTGGATCCAATCCAATTCCTAGATCCAGTAGGGGGACACCCAAATCCGAAACATATATCTTATATATGCCAATATATCCAATATATTACCTAAACTTTTTCCTCTGAATCAACTAAGCCTTGGCTTTGGCACAACAAACTTAGTTATCCCAGTCAAGCGCGACCCATTAACCATGGAAAGCTTCGTAATCAATGTCGATGGACAAGAAGTGGTCTTGACTTTGGCCAACAAACCACAACTTGGACAAGACACCAATATGGAACAAAGCCTTCATGATTCAAACACATCCTCGACAGAAAAAGGCCTTGACTTTGGCCAACAAACCAATGTCGTCTTAGATCTTGAGTAAGAATCACTCAATGGAAGGAAAAACGCTTAATATTTGTGAGGGTTTTTCGCGTGCAAATTGGCAACCAATTTATTATCTTTGTTAAGGTCTCATCATCATACACCCTTAAACATGCATTCCAAACACATAATAAAGCGCGTATAAATAAAGTAATAATGATATGCGGATGGATACTTTACACAATGATCCTAGATCAAATCTCTCACTTTCTCTCTTCCGCTAGCACATGTATTACTTCTACCCATTACACTACACTTCTAAAGAAACCTCATTTACATTGAGGGGAATAGGTGAGAAGAGAATACAAAGAATAAGGAGGTGATAAGGCTGGACTCGCAGGTCCAATTAATAAATCAAATTTATTACAATAATTTCTAAAATTGCCCCACCCATCTAATATCCATCTGATATACATTATTCATGCATCGCAACCATGTATTCACACAAGCATGTTATCAATTAATCTAATAAAATTAATTAATCTGATAATTAGTGACCATCCAATGTTCAAACAACGATTTGATTTTGCGCGAGTCAAACTCGTTTTTCGAATAAGTACTCAAAGTACGAATTCTCGAATTAAATTAAACTACAAAATTAAATCCAATTCAATTTGTATTTAATACTAATTCATTATTTCATTCCAAATTAAATACTACACTTTATTTAACGAACCTTTACGACTTAAATTCCAAATTTAATCATTACGGGTCTCAAAGCCCGATTAACGTCCAACGTTTATTTAATTAAAGTCCAATGGGCTTTTAATTAATTTCTTTAAGGCGTGGACTTTTGGTCAACTCGGGTCAAACCGAATAACCAAAATCCAATCGGGAATTACCCCATAAGCCCCGAAATCAATTTGGCCCATTAGGCCCAATTAAACTTTAAAGGTCCATTAGTCGCATTTGGGCTTTATGGATGCGGTTTTGGGCCCAATTGGATCCAACCAATTTAGCCTAAACCCAACTTAGTACAACCAAGCCCAATAAGCCCAATTACAACCCATAAGCCCAATTTCACAAAATTAGGCCCAACTTAATTAAATTACCAAATTCCAAATTCCCAATTTAATTCCCAAAGTGTATAGCATTATTAATTAACCAAATCAATATTTCCAAAACACCAAATTAGCCTAATTAATCATGCTTATCAACAACAAAACATGTCCAACACATTTTATCAAAAATCAAACCCAATACACATGCTTTAGCTCTCGGTTTTGTGGGGAAATTATGTCCAATTTTTAATCCAATCCAATTGAATCCAATTAAACATTAAATCAATATCCCCAATTGATTCTAACTCATCCAATGAATCAAAAAATAAAAAATCACCAAGAATTAGGGCACACTACCATTCGGCCAAGCTAACAAAAATTGGGGAAAATTGTTCCAAATCAATTTTCTTGAAATTGATCAAATCAAACTTCAATTAAAACATATTTAAGCATATGCATTCATCCAATTTCACAAAATCATGCTCAAAATCAATTTACCCAATTTTAAGCCTTAAGTATTTTCATGCTCAATATTGGCTCTGATACCATTGTTGGGTTTCTATTAAGGTCCCAAGGATGAAATCAAGCATAAAACACATGTGAATACACAACAAAGTATGGCAGAATCATACTCACATTGATCAAATTGGATGCGTCGAAAAACAAAACTTTGATCTCTTCTCCAAGATGTGCTGGGCAGTGACTGGTTTTGCCTTCTCCATTTTCGGCCATGGATGTCCTCCATTGATGCACCAAGCTCCAAGCTTTCAATGACCATTCCATGCTCATGTGTTCAGTTCCCTATCACCTTAGGATAAATCCTTTGTGTGCTAGCACTTTGATTTTGCAACAAAATCATCATCTTGCTTCTCTTTTGTATTTGGCAGTGACTGATTTTAGAGAAGAAGAAGTTGGCTCAAAGCCGAATGGGAGAGAAGGAGGGAAAGGTTCCAAACCGTGAAAGATGGAGAGAGAGAGAGAGTAAAAGAAATGTGTTAAGTGTATTTTATATTTATTTTCCAAAAATAAATCAAATACCAAAACCATTTCAAATCTCAAAAGTCAAAAAGCAAAAAATAATCAATGCTTTCCAACTACCAACATCAATCAATAGTGACATGTTGTCTCATCACTCAAAGTGACTAGACATCACATCAATCGATTGACGATTGATTTGACGCTTGATGTGACTTGTGTGCCGCACTCGAATTCGAAATGTGAATGCGTTCGCAAACACTCTCGGGCTCGGGTTCGCTAATTCCAAATTAACGAATTTTTAGTTGCGACGTAATTAAATATTTATGCCTAGCAAAATTATTATTCACGTCGCTAATGAATTAATTCTAAATTAACTCGTTCGCCCGAATTAAAATCTAATTTCAATTCTGCGTCGAAATCCAATTTCGTATAATATATCCAATATATTATTTTATCGATTAATTCCAAATTAATCGTTCTCTCTCTTTAATTAATATTTTATCCCAGATAAAATATCTCCGTAATTAATCCCAGATTAATTTTCTCTCTCATTTAATTAATCCCAGATTAATAAAGTGCGAGTCATACTTCATCGGTGAATCTTTGGGAAGCGACCCATGAGATCCCCGGATATGTTGGCAGTAAATACGGTTGTCGGACTATCTGAACACGTAAGTACCTAGTACTACGTTTGTACCGATTTACAAGACAAGGTTGGCTTCTAGAAAAGCGTCATGCCTACCCAATTCTCCAGAAATATCCTTATAGGAATATGTGATCTATATCAGGCGTAGTATACGTAGTATTGCGTATATCGATCCAGCATCAGATGATCACGTGCTAGGCTTGGAGCTGGAATTGTGTCTGCCCCGTACGAAGCACATGTTGTATCTCTGGTAACTAGTCTCTATAATCGGATAAACATGACCTAGTCATAATATCCCGATAGCTCGAGCATATAAGAGAACAAGTTCTGTATCCTACGTGACCATCATCTCCACTATGACTGGAGTGATACTTCCATCTCGACATCACACCCAACACACTACGATTCTCAATATACCCAGAATAGGCGTACACAGAACCTGTTAAAGCCCTGGACGACCAAAACCAAAGTATGTTGATAGTCGCAAGTATTAGCGGTGCAAGTCTCAAGTTAAGACCAAATACACCTACCCAGATTTCGGACTTCCATAGACACATAGTCATACTACCAATGGAATTCTGAGGGGGTCTATCCAGAGCGAAGCTATTTCCCGTACCATCGGTAAAACACAACCTCCTATTACACTTGCATGAGTATCATATACCCAAATATATGAGAACTATGTCGTTATGCCCTCACAATGCGCACAAGTGTCATACTAGTCTTTTACGTATTTATCGATGTCCAATCTCGATAATACTCTGACTAGGGATATTTAATGATTAATCCTTCGTGGACTGATACTGTCTCATATCATTCTCAATCCAGGAACTAATCATATGGACCTCCTATCATTTATACATCTTGGTGATCTAATCATAAATGATAAGAGTGCAATATCCTTTGTCACATAGTTAATTTGTACAACAACACCATGATCTTTACAAATAGTGACGGTATGGGTAATAATTGTCCAACACATGGGCCTCAGTTTTTACTCATTCCTCTTATGTTAGTCTTCTCAGTCACCAAAGCTTCTGAGGTTGAGGCTGATGTCGACCCTTGCATTATTGTCCTCTTTTCTTCCTCAAAGATTCTGGTTTTTGCCATCTCCACTGTGACTTTCCCATCTAAGGCTGAATTTATCACCGTGGATCTAAATATTTCCTAAGATTCTGGTAACGTATTTAAGAGTATTAATCCATTTACTTCATCACTGAAGTCTATGCCCAATCCAGATAATTCTTTCATGGTGCCGAGGAAATTATTGATATGGTCCGCCACAACTGTACCTTCTTGATATTTCAACCTCATCATCTTCTTGATGTAGTACAGCTTGTTGTTGTCAGTCTTTACTCGAAAAAGCTCATCCAGCTTTCTCCATAAGACATGTGCATTAGTATCTTCACTAACATGGTTCACTCTACTATTAGCGATCCACTGACGAATAGTATTGCATGTCTTCTGGTGAAGATTATTTCACTTTTCATCGGATATTGCTTCTGATTTCTGCTTCATAAAGACCGATCCATCATAGTTCTTCACATATATAAGGTCTTTCTGTTAGGGTTGGTGCTCAGAGTGCCAATCCGGATTGTATTTATGTCTGATTCATGAATAAGAATAATTCCTTTTTCCATAATATTACTTACTTAATGGTAGCACCTCTTGTTTTTATATACGTATTTGATCTAATTTCGATTAGATTGAAACTAAATATGGTTTAATGATATGTATATATTAGACAAAGACCCGATAATATATTTTATAGTGCGCAGTTATAAATTGGTTTGTAATTGACATTAGGAAGTGTCACTACTAAAAGTATATTATCAAATAAAGTTCCTGATCAAGATTTACTAACACGGGTCGGTTAATAAAATCCGCTGAGACTAGTATATGTCGTATATCGAAACTTGGTCCGATGGTTTATCCCAATGAACCAAGAGTCTTGAGAGACTCGTATACACGTGTAGATGTTTATTTGATAAATATTGAATGACTCACTGAAAATTTCCTAATAGATGGTACACCAACGTCAATATGAATCTTCTCGAGTCGAGTAGTATAGTGGTCATTCGACTTGAGATACCACTGTGGATATATAAGATATCCTCCACACTTTGATGGCAGTCACATCACCGATCTATTTAGATCAGACCTCCGCATGTTCGTTAGGTGTGGATTGATGCTCATGATATCCTGTGAGTATCAGATAGAATCCGCCAGTCCTGTGCACAAGGCATAAGTATCATGTACGTATTTGCGATCTAGTAAATCCATGGCCGTGGTATACTTCGGAAGTGAGTTCTGAGTGTTATTTAGAGATCGTAAATTTAAAAGTTGACTATATTATACCTTAGGGATTTGACGTTCTTATCTATATCCCGGTATAATATTGATAGCCTGTGACAGAAGGATTATACGTATACAATGACCTCGACTTACATAGTTTAGCGAGATTATCCGTAGTCGTCATAATTCATGAGTGGGTGAATTATGGACACGAAATTGGATTTTGTGACGGATAAACCTAAATTTAGAGAGTCCCACAATATGAAGTGTACTCGTTGAGCACTTGGGCAACGCGTTATGAATAATATATATTATTCATAGTACTTCACCGAATTAAATGAGTTAATTCGAATCGTTTAAACGGTTAAATGAAAATACATACATTATGGGCATTTCGGTCAATTAATAATTAATGTGTATTTTTATTTGATATAAAATTTGATTTGATATATATTAATTAATTATCAAATGAGACTTTGACACATGCTATTAATATATGTATTTGTTATTTAATGTAAATAAAAATTTATATATAATATAATAATCATATTAATTAATTATTAGGTGTTTAAATGTTAAATATCTATATAATTAATTTATATCAATATTAAATAATTGTTATGCAATATGTTTGATTATTATTGGTTACATGTGGCATGATTCTTTTGAGCTTGAAGTATACAAATTGGATTTGTTAACTTAAAGCTTATTATTATTTAATTAGATTAAAAATGACCAAATGACCAAAATACCCTTCCCCCTCCAAAGTCGGTTATGCTTCTTTATAAAGTAAGAAAATTTTGTTTTCTCTTTCAAGAAGCTCCCATGGCCTAACCTCCATAGACTAAAGCTCCCAAATATTGTTTGATGAAACAAGGGAAGAAAGTGAAGAAATCAATAAGGAAGTTTAAGGAAAATAGGAGATTTCAAGAAAATCTTCAATAATGTTAAACTTAGAAAACTTGTTTCATGTTCTTGAACATCTGGAATAGTTCTAGGGTTTCTTCATTTCTTATATTTTGGGGCTTTTTGATTTGGAGGATGGATTTGGAGGCTAGATGCATGTGTGAAGTTAGATTGGATAATATTATTGTAATATTAGTTTAATTTTACCATTTGATGACTTGTTACCGTTATAGAGTGTTATGACCACTCTTGTAACTCCTAGAGTTGTTCTTGAGTTCTTCATTTGTGGTGACTTTGGTTGGTGTGATTATTAATATGATTAATTTTGAGAAAATTAAATTTAAAGCATGAAAAATGATATTTTTGGTTACCAAATCAGATCTGGAAATTCTATATTTTTGGTGATGAAATGTATGTTGTATAAATGTATTGGATGTGTTTTGGGCATTGGAACAATTTCCGAAAATTATTTCGGAGTTGAAATATGTAAAAAAGGCGAAAAATGACGTTACCGAGTGAGTTTCGGGCTTACCGGGTGTCCGTTGTCCAAACAGTGAATTGGACACTTTTTGGGCAGCCCATGAACTGCCCAAGTACTATTGGGGCTGACCTGGGCAGCCCTCGTGTGTATTGGGTGGTCGGTTCAGACAAAAACGCGTTTTATGCCATTTTACGGAAAAACATTTTTGTAAAATTTTCGCAATGTTTCTAATCTATTTATTTCATTATTTGATATCGAATAAATATATTTAGGTGAAATACAAATAAATTATTCATATTGGATATTGAATAATTTATTCGGTAACTTTTAAAGTTTTAAAGTTACGATTTCGCCCGAACCGCGTGCTTATGTTGCGCCCCGCACTAAAACCCCAACAAAAATGGTATCAGAGAAGGTCTGATCCTTCATCCATTACATTTTTCATGCTTGATATATGATATATAATCCAATTTGATATTTGCACATGCATGTAATTTAAATGTTTCTTAATTTTTTGGTTCTACGCTAACCGAAAACAAAATAGAGATTTAATGATTAAGTTAAGTTATGTCTTCCCAGGTAGAATTGAACTGTTGAGAAATTGATCTAGATTAAAATCTACATTTGATGTAGAGCATAACCCTCTTTAGGAATATCCCCGCTTAAATAAGGCATTAAAGTAACTAGTATTAGGAATACTTGTTTCTTGGTCCGCCTTGTCAGTACGGATGCAAATGATTTCTTGATGTTGTAGTTGTATCATGCCAAAGCTGTGCAGTTATGGCTGATGGTAGTTCAGTTGCGCCGGTAGAACTTATATGATAAGAGACAAATTCAAGTGAAAGTGGAAATCCAGAACGTGCCAAATCTGTCTGGACTACATCGCTAGCTTGAGTTTATCCCTGACAAGTGAAACCTTGATACGTCTTCTTGTGAACGTGCCAAATCTGTCATAACGAGAAACAGTCAGGACCAAAATCAGGAGTCACAGTGAGTGTGATTGACAATGAGTTGTCTACTTGTGAATATACGTAGGCGAGAATGTGCCAAATCTGTGAGTCGAAATATATTCATGGGTTCCACTTCTCACTATGGAATTCAATTTAATTATTGAATTCCCATTTTCCGTTGGGGATTACAGTATTATGTAAAGTAGTGGGAGGCACTGCTGGGTTAAAAATCCATAACCGAGGCAATGTGTAATATTATGAAAATTATCGCTTTTGTTTCCTTTATTCTATTTTGTATGTAGAATTAAACTTCTAATCCACTGCATGCATATTTATCAATATGTTTTCTGACTTTCCTTATGGTTGCAGATTTCTAGAATATGTTCTAGATTTAGATTAGGCTTGGATATTGTTAGATTAGTCAAAACCATCAGGAACTGTTGTTACAATTTTTTTGGAAAATCTAAATGGTTAGTGACTTAGTTATTAAGTCACATTAGGTAATCTAAATAGATATCTATTTTAGGATATAATAGTGTAGAGAGAAGAGTTTCTTTTGCAGTAAGAATTGACCTGAATTAGTTCATGTCTCAAGATTCTTGACTGGCATTAAGAAAACCCCATTAGGTATTTGTTTATCTGATAATGACGTTTCTTGGCTTTAGTGACCTTAAGAGGTAGTGTGTGTAGACACTTGCATTTTTGCATGAAAGCCCGATGATGAGTCTCGTTTGGAGGCACTACCCGATAAATTGCGGAAGTTGCGGGAAACAGATGTCGGAAGGGAAAATTCAAAAATAAGTACATCATCAGATTTAATTCATTTGTTTAGCCTCGGGTTCGCTCGATTAATCCATGTTTTAACTATTGGCCTCGGCCCAAAACCCCCGCAGCCCACACCAAGTCACATGCCCAAGCCCACACACAACCAACCCACAGGCCCAAGCCCAACAAAGAACCAACCCACACGCCCAAGGCCTACCAAATCCTATCCAAAATATTCAAAACACATTTAACACATGTCAAAATCCAATTAAATCCCCTTCCTAATTTAAATCAAATCCCCTTCCTAATTACCAAAGATTTAAATCCAATCAAAATCCAATCACCTTCCAAATTAAAGATATTCCCCACCAAAATTACACAAATTTATTTCCCTAAATAATTTAATTAAACACATCCCATATTGACATGATTTCATTCCTTACCTAGAAACTCTAGCTCACCATTATAAAAAGAGACCTAAACCAACCATAATCCTCATTGGATCATTCTCACGGTAATACAACAAGAAAAAACCCTAAACACTCATCTTCTCCCTTGGCTCCACACACATACAACTCTCTCGAGCACACATCTCTCTCTCTCAAACTTTCACGCACCAACATAGGCCACGCACACACATCTCCTCACAGCAGCCCTATCACCAAAAATATCCAAAAAAACCAACCCAAAAACTACCCCAAAACAGTCCCAAAACTAGTCTAAAAAATCACCAAACAACAGCCCGAAATAACCCTAAAACAGTAGCATTTATCACCAAAAACAACCCCAAATCAGTGATAGGAAAACGACAGTAAAAATAGTGAAAAAAAAATAGCGAAATAGCAATGAAAACAGCGAAACAGTGAACGAAAATATTGAACCAGTGAACCAGAAAAGTTACGGAGCATTAATCCTCCCGGCGACTACGTAACGCACTTCCAATGAGCAACTTAAAAGTAAGACCTGAGGGCACCCTTTATTACTTTTTATTTTGTAGTTTGGATGCGGCACGCTCGGTTGGACATGAAATATGTCCAACTAGGTGTGCGAGGTCCTATATCAAAGACGACCAAACTCTTGGTCACATCTTTCTTTAATGTTCCGTTATTTATTTATCGCACATTTATTTCATATTATTAGCTTTTTATCATTTCGCATGTTTGTCTCTTCGTTTATGTGTTGTTATATGCATTATTATACTTCACGTCTATTTTCATGATTGTATTGTGTTAACGCTTGAGTGTTGCCTCTCGTGGTCTATCGAATGGAAACCCAGACATAAATTCCGTAGCCGAATCCGAATGGACGGTAGTGCGGTCTGTATTTGGGATACAAATCCACGTACCACTTGTGGAAACATTCCCGCATATGTTTATTTCATTACAGATGCCACTTTCATCATCCCATTCGAACGCATTCCCGAATGCTACTCGAACTCATGTATTCTGCCTCGCCCCCGTTCGAATGCGTTTCTGAACGCTACACGAACGCGGGCATTCTGGACAGGTTCCTTTATCATGTCTGAGGCATTTTTGTGTTTATTGTTCTACTATTTATTTTCTATGTGTTGTTTCTTTATTTATACATTGTTAATCTAGTGCGCATGGGCTAATCACGTTGGATCAAAGGTCCTCCATTTGAGGGAAAAGCCAAAAGGCTACCTTTACCACATGTTTTGCCGCGCCGGACGAAGTACACTCGATTGAATGTGAAATATGTTTAGTCAAGCGTACGAGGTCCCATATGGATGTTAGCCTTGGTCGCATCTATTTTATTATTCCGTTGTTTACCTTCCGCATGTTATTTATTTATGAATTGTTAATCTAATGTGCATGGGCCAACTGGGTTGGATCAAAGGTCCTCTATTCGAGGAAAATACCTAAAGGCTATCTTTACCACGATGTTTTGCCACACCGATCGCAGTACACTCGATTGAATGTGAAATGTGTTCAATCGGGCATACGAGTTCCCATATTATTTATTTATGTATTCATACATTGATAATTTAGTGCACATGGGCTAATCATATTGGATTAAAGGTCCTATATTTGAGGGAAATGCCCAAAGGCTACCTTTACCATAGTTTTGACGCGCCATTCTTCTGTTGATCTTGTCATTTACCCCTTTTTTGGTTGTTATGTTTTCATTCTTCACTTTACGTTCATGTTGCGTTAGTGCTTGAGTGTTTCCTTTTACGGTATATCGGATGGAAACCCAGACATAAATTCCGTAGCCGAATCCGAATGGATGGTAGTGCGGTCTGTACTTGGGATACAACTCCACGTACCGCTTGAGAAGCATTCACGTATGTGTTTATGTCATTTTAGATAACACTTTGGTAATATGGTTCGAACGCGTTTCCGAACGCTACACGAACGTATACATTCTGCCTCAGTCCGTTCGAACGTGTTTCAGAATGCTACTCGAATGCGCATGTAATCTGTTTTATCATGCATCAGGTCTTATCTCGTTCAAATTTGTTTTCGAACGCTATACGAACGCGAATATTCTGTCTCATTTCTGTTCGAACGCATTTCAGAACGCTACTCGAACGCGCATGTATTCTGTTTTATCATGCATCGGGTCTTATCTCGTTCGAACGTGTTTCCAAATGTTATACGAATATGAACATTCTGTCTTATTTCTGTTCGAACGCATTTACGAACGCTACTCAAATGCACGTGCATTCTGTTTTGCCATGCATCAGACCTTATCTCGTTCGAACGCGTTTCCGAACGCTGGACGAACGCATATATAGTGAACATACCTTCTTTCATCATATTTCATGCGTGTTTGCTTCTTTGGTCATCCTGTTTGCATTACATATCTAATTACTTGTTTTTATTATTAATGCTTTTATAGTTGTTATTAGTTATGTTATTGCACTTCATTGTTTAATATGTCTATGGAATTATGCATTTGTCTTCCTTTTTATTTATTTACGTTTATGGGTGTGCGATGTGTGTTGATTACATTATCTTGCATGTTTAGCATAATACTTGGTTATACTATTGCATAAATCTTTTCATTACAATTGGCATAAGTAGGGACCATTCTGAACCCAACGGTTTTAGGTCTTCCCTTGCGAGGGGTGAGTGCGGCCTTAAATCATTTCCCAGTTCACACTAGGTGGCGACTCCATTTTATTTCTCCGGTTTAGACCCTCACGGGCTATTCCGTACTCCCGACCGAGCCGCGAGCCCGGACAGCGTCGCCGTACCTCTGTGGCCGTGTCTACAGTGTGTCAGACACAGTTTGCTAATCAATTATCTACTATTGTTGTGAATAGTTGAGGGCAAATTATAAAGCTAAAGATATGAGATGTGTATAGTTGTGTGTAGAGAATATCTATTCTCACAATACGACAACTATATGTATTAGATATTAGATCTCTCGTCTAGTTATTTAAAATAGTGTTTAATGATTGTTTTGATATTTGATATCAGAACTTGTGACTATTGGATAGTTACTTGTTCTTTATAAACAGTTGTTATATATTTTAATACGACTAGTAGTGTCATTAACGAAGAGATAAATATTAATAAAAATATTCAGTTAAGTAAATAACTTAGAACAATGCTTTATGAGATTTTATCACTTAAGCATTAGATGTTTATTATGTATGGTAAGGGATAGTCTGATATGAGATCTTACCACATATCCTTATCCATTTAATGAATATTGTATTCGGGAATGTGATTAAATCTCATTTAACCAATGATCATCATTGGACCATATATTTACTAAACTAATACATTGGATGTATGTAGTTTAATGAATTATAAATTACCATGGATAGTTTTCTTTACTTCGTAACTTAGTTAATGAGTTGTCATGACTTAGTTACGTGTTTCTAAAAGAATACATATTGAACATCTTGAATGGTTCGAGAACTTTCAATATATTTCTGATGAAACACGAATAGAATATTTTAACTGGTTCAAAGATATTCAATTTGACGTTTTGAAAACTGTATCTTTAAAATTCATCATGAGTCTTTGAATTGTTCAAAGATGTTTAATATGATCAAACATATGAATTTATGACAATTAGTTCTAAGGTTATTTAATGAATGCGATTCTTACTCAATATTATTCTTCTACGATTCCATCGTAATAGAATTAGTCAGTGGGAGAAATCAAATCCTATATGATTTGATTCATTTGATATTGAGTGTTAGCGAATTAGTTTCAATACTCTTGGGGATATGCTCCAGTAACACCAATTCATCATTTTAATTAAGGTTCTATTAGTTTCTACAGTTACATATATGATATGTATAAGTAGAAAATTTGAATCTTGAAAAGTTTGAGATTTGAATCTTTCTTTTGTCTAATGATTATATAATTGAAAAGTATTTGCGTCTCGGAGGTACAAGCAAAAGTTTATCATTTATTCTATTTAATAGAATATTGTATTCTATTTGATGAAATATTTTTTCTATGATCCCCAGTAATAAAATTATTTTATTACTTAGTGTGTAACATCGGATGTTGACCATTGTAGAAAATACTTGATTTATTGAAGTCAAATGTGAGAGTGATAAACTATAAATGGAAGTACATAATTAATAAAATGAAAAGACCTTTAGACATCTTCCATATAAGTCCAATAGGATGTCTGAATCATTTTCGATGTATTTGATACTTAATGGTTCTGATGCTTTCTTATTGAAGAAAATTATCATATAACTTATAGTGGGAGCGATATTTGATATTGATTTCGGAAGTTAGCATTAAACCATAGATCTAGGATTGTTCGTAGCTTACTACAGTCAAGTTTTGAACTTGATTAAGCTTTCGTTATGAATCGTTCATAAAATGTGCAAATTATTTGCGCAGCAAAAGCAAAGTGAGATTATTAAAGGTTTGACATTTATAGTATGACAGTGAGAAATGTTATACTCATCAATCTATTGTAGATTCTGAGAAAACTTGTCTCTAGTCGCACTAATTGAACAATTAAAGATCTTTTTGTTAATATTGATATTAAACTATATTTTTTTGGCTAAAGAATGCAAATTGGCATTCCTGAATGGTTTCTTCGAATAAGAGATCCATTGTGGTTTCTTTATTTGAAGAGTTCATTCTAGAATGGCACTAGAGTTTGTATTCTCCTAAGATCACAGTTTGATATACTAGCTTATAAAGCCTATTATAGACTCAGATAAGCTTTCCGAAAATCTATGTTCTCTAATTTTGATATTAGTCAGATTGTCTGATTTTATCAAAGTATAGAGAATTCATATGTGATAATAGGGTTAGTGGGAGCGTACATATTTCTTTGTACTATTATATATCCTAACGACATTATCATTATTAATGTAATAATTGTTGGACAATTATGACCCATAGCATCACTATTTGTACAGAACATGGTGTTGTTGTTCAAATTAACTATGTGACAAAGGAAATTGCTCTTTTATCATTTGTAATTGGATTATCGGGATATATAAATGATAAAAGTCCATATGATTAGTTCTGGATTAATAAGATATGAGACAGTATTAATCCACTAAGGTTTAATCATTAAAACATCCATAGTCGTAGTATTATCGAGATTGGACATCGATAATGCAGAATAGACTAGTATTGCACTTGTGCGTGTTATGGGAGCATAACGGCATAGTTCTCATATATTTTGGTATTGGATACTCATGCAAGTGTAATAGGAGGTTGTGTTTACCGATGGTACGGAAACAGCTTCGCTCTAGATAGACCCCTCAGATTCCATTGGTAGTATGACTATGTGTCTATGGAAGTCCGAATCAGGGTAGGTGTATTTGGTCTTAACCTGAGACTTGCATCGCTAATACTTGCGACAATTAATATACTTTATTTTTGATCGTCCAGGGCTTTAACAGGTTATGTGTACGCCTCTTCTGGGTATATTGAGAATCGTAGTGTTTTGGGTGTGATGTCAAGATGGAAGTATTACTTCAGTCATATGGAGATGATGGTCACGTAGGATACGGAACTGGTACTCTTATATGCTGCAGCTATCGGGATAATATGACTAGGTCATGTTTATCCGATTATAGAGACTAGTTACCAGAGATCCGATATATGCTTCGTACGGGGCAGACACAATTCCAGCCCCAGGCCTTGCATGTGACATCTGATACTGGATCGAAATACGCAATACTACGTATACTACGCCTGATATAGATTACATATTCCTTTAAGAATATTTATGGAGAATTGGGTAGGCACGATGCTTTGGTAGAAGCCAATTATGTCTTGTAAATCGGTAAAAACGTAGTACTAGGTACGTACGTGTTCGGATTGTCCGACGACCGGATTTACTGCCAATATATCCGGGGATCTCATGGGCCGCTTCCCGAAGATTCACCGATGACATATGACTCGCACATAATTAATGTAAGATTAATTATAAGAGAGAGAAAATTGATCTAGTATTAATTACAGAGATATTTTATCTGGGATAAAATGTTATTTAAAGAGAAAGAACGATTAATTCGGAATTAATCGATAAAATAATATATTCGATATATTATACGAAATTAGATTTCTACGGGGAATTAAAATTGGCTTTGAAATAAAAAATACACAAATCAACTTCATCCTCTCATTCTCTCCCTCTCCAACTCACGGCACAAGGTGCCTTTTTCTCTAAAAGTTTCTCTCATGGCCGAGAGCAACAAGAAGCAAAGGAAGGATTTGTGGCAAATTTTTTCCAAGTGCTAGCACACTAAAGAGATTATACAAAGGTGATAGGGAAACCCATCTATGAGCATGGAATCTACACTTAAAGCTTGGAGCTTGAAGATCCACACAATGAGCATAACAAAGGGGCTTGGCCGAACCTAGGAGGAAGAAATTTTTGTTGTCTTCGCATCGCAAAAGCCGATCAAAGTGAGTATTTCCGCAACTTTAATTTGACGTATTCACACGTTTATATGCTTAATATGATCTTGGTTTGACCTAGAAAACCCAACAATGGTATCAGAGCGGTTATTAAGCATGAAATTGGATTTAGGGTTCTTATGCTAAAATTTGGGTAAAATTGATTTGAGCATGATTTGATAAAATTGATTGATTGAGTATGCTTGAATGATGATAACTTAGAGTTATGCATGATCAATTTGATGAAAATTGAATTGGATTAATTTTCCCCCAAATATTGGGCTTGGCTGAATGCATGATAAACCATAAACTCATGGTATTTTTGTTTTTTGATCATTGGATGAGTTGAAAGACTTGGCATAAATTGATTTAGGATTTAATTGGATTAAAATCGAAATCGGATTTAAAATCCCTCTAATTGCCGTGACATCAAAAACATGAAATGAGATGATTTTTTGATTCAATAATGTTGGACATGTGTTGATGATAATTAACATGATTAATTATGTAAATTGATATTTTGGAAATGTTAATTTGAATAATTAATTATGGCTATACACTTTAGTTGATTGAATTATGATATTTGGAATATTGGAATTTAATTAGTTGGGCTAAATTTGGAATTGGGCTAATAAAGTTGTATTTGAGCTTAATGGGCTTGGTTGAGCCAAGTTTGGTTTAGGATAATTGGTTGGATCCAATTGAGCATAAAACCATTTCCATAGAGTCCAAATATGATTAAATGGGCCTTTAAAATTTTAATTGGGCCTAATGGGCCTAAATTGATTTTTGGCAAAAGGGTGATTCCTTATTGGGCTTTGGTTACCAAATCCCATGCCTTTTAAATTAATTGAAAGCTCATTGGACTTTAATTAAATTGACATTGGATGTTAATTGGGCTTTGAGACCCGTAATGATTAGATTTAGAATCTAAGTCGTAAAGGCATATTAAAAAGTGTAATTATTTAATTTGGAATTAAATAAAGAATTAGTATTGAATACAAATTAAATTGGATTTAATATTGTAGTTTGATATAATTTAAGAATTCATACTTTGAGTACTTATTCTTAAACGAGTCGGACTCGTGCAAATCAAATCGTTGTTTGAACATTGGATGGTCATTAATTTCAGATTAATTAATTGGATTAGATTGATTGATAACATGCTTTGTGTGAATACATGGATGTGATGTATGAATAATGTATATCGGATGGATATTAGATGGGTGAGGGCAATTTTGGAAATTGTTGTAATAAATTTAGAATTTATTAAATTGGACCTGCGTGTCCAGCCTATTACCTATTGACTCTTTGTATTTCTCTTTTCACCTATTCCCCTCAATGTAAATGAGGTTTCTTTAGAAGTGTTATGTAATTGGGTAGAAGTAAGATTTGTGCTAGGGGAAGAGAGGAAATGGAGAGATTTGTTCTAGGAACAAGTTGTTTTAAATATCCATCCACATATCATTATTAATTTATTTATCGCGCCTTATTATGCTTTTAGAATGCATGTTTAAGGGTGTATGATGAGACCTAATCAAAGATAATTAATTGGTTGCCAATTACGCGAAAAATCCTCAACAAATATTAAGCGTTTTTCCTTCCATTGAATGATTCATTCTCAAGATCCAAGATTGGCACTGGTTTGTTGGCCAAAGTCAAGACCTTTGTCCATCGCGGATGTGTTTGAATCATGAAGGCTTTGTTCCATATCGCATGTCTTGTCCAAGTTGTGATTTTTTGGCCAAAGTCAAGATCACTTCTTGTCCATCGACATCGCTTACGAAGCTTTCCAAGGTCAATAGGTCTCGCTTAACTGGAATCATTAAGTTTGTTGTGACAAAGCCAAGGATTAATTGATTCAGAGGAAAAATGTTAGGCAATATATTGGATATATTGGCATATATTAGATATATGTTTCGGATTTAGATGTCCACCTACTGGATCTAGGAATTGGATGAGATCCAATTGATCTTAGAGATCTACCTTGTTAAATCTCATACAGCTTGTTGGCCAAAGTCAAGGTTGTGTTTTATTTAACGGGATCCTAGCCCACTAGGAAACTAGGTTTCCCGAGTACTCAACAGATGGTTAGAGGCTCGCCGAAAAATAGTGGGAGGCAAGTATTAAATTTGCAATTTCGTTTAGATATTTTCCAATACACGCTCATTTCAATTTTTCGTTATTACATAAATATATTAGTTGGACTAATATTTAATTGTTGTTTTAAATTAAACAGTTGGACTGTATTCAAACTACTTCAAATTATAGTTGATTATATAATTGGATTATAGTAATCAATATATTTGAATTTAACCAATCAAATTATAGTTGATTATATAGTTAGACTATAGCAATCATTATATTCAATAGTACCTAAAATCGTTGATTGGATAGTTGGACTATAGCAATCAAGATAACTGAAAGATTAGTGTTTAAAACATAATCCTGGGAGAAAATGTCATTAAACGGCTTTAATTTTCAGATTGAGAATAAAACCTCAAGATAGTCCTGGGAACTAAGAAGTTACTCTATTTGATAGAGAAACCTCTTGGGCCTGAGCCCGGAATTGAGCAAATAGTGGAGAATGAGTTTTGGATGACTCATGGTGATGATAAATTTAGTGCTCAATCCTTTATGCTTACTGCAATGACTCTTTAATTCCGTCGTCAAAATTAAGGATTAGATCATTGTACCATGATGATGAAATTAAAGATCTTCATAGATTTATTCTTAGATCTTAGAAGTACAAATTGCAAAAGAAGCTTTTTCGCTCGTGTATGTCAGAGGGTACATCTGTCGAGCACTAGGTGTCGCAGATGATTGCTGACATCGATCAGCTAGGTTAGTGTTGGTTTCTACTATAGTCCCAAGATCATTCAAGCAATGAAAATAATGTGAATACAATAAAGAAGTATGGCGGAATCATACTTACAATGAACGGATTTGCGATGCGAATAACACAAAAATTTTCCTCCTCCATGGAAGCTCTCGGTCGAGGTCCCTTTTTGTGCTCCTTGTATAGTCTTCAAGCTCCAAGCTTTGGGTGTGTATTCCATGCTCATGAATGGGTTTCCCTATCACCTTTGAATGACTCCTTTAAGTGCTAGCTTTGGAAATTTTGCCACAAAATTTCCTTATTCATCATTGTTGTTCTCGGCAGAGAGAACCAAAAGAGAGAAAAAATGGCTCCAAGGCCGAGTAGGGAGAGAAAAGAAGAGAAGAGTAGTGTTGGTTGTTTTTGATTTTCAAAAATCTAATACAACTTACCACTTTCCAAAATGGTACAAGGCATTAATGCCTTCAACAACTCACATCACCAAAAAGTGACTTGTATCACATCACTCAAAGTTGATGTGACTTCCATCACAAGAATGACTAATTATTTGACGCGTGATGTGACTTGAGGGCCCCACTTGATTCGAAATGTGAGTGAGACCGCAAACATTCCCGGGCTCGGGTTCGCTAATTTTAAATTAACGAATTTTCCATTGCGACGTAATTAAATCAAATTTAATTAAATAATTATGCCTAGCAAAATTACTATTCACGTCGCTAACGAATTAATTCTAAATTAACTGGTTCGCCCGAATTAAAATCTAATTTTAATTCCGCGTCGAAATCTAATTTCGTATAATATATCGAATATATTATTTTATCGATTAATTCCAAATTAATCGTTCTCTCTCTTTAAATAGTATTTTATCCCAGATAAAATATCTCCGTAATTAATCCTAGATTAATTTTCTCTCTCTTATAATTAATCCCAGATTAATTATGTCTGAGTCATACGTCATCGGTGAATCTTCAGGAAGCGACCGATGAGATCCCCGGATATGTTGGCAGTAAATCCGATCGTCGGACTATCCGAACACGTACGTACCTAGTACTATGTTTTTACCGATTTACAAGACATGGTTGGCTTCTAGCAAAGCACCGTGCCTACCCAATTCTCCAGAAAAATTCTTAAAGGAATATGTAATCTATATCAGGCGTAGTATACGTAGTATTGCGTATTGCGATCCAGTATCAGATGTCACATGCTAGGTCTGGGGTTGGAATTGTGTCTGCCCCGTACGAAGCACATGTTGGATGTCTGGTAACAAGTCTCTATAATCGGATAATCATGACCTAGTCATATTATCCCGATGACTGCAGTACTAAAGAGTACTAGTTCCGTATCCTACGTGACCATCATCTCCATATGACTGGAGTGATACTTCCATCTTGACATTACACCCAATACACTACGATTCTCAACATACCCAGAAGAGGCGTACACAGAACCTGTTAAAGCCCTGGACGACCAAAAAGTATATTGATTATCGCAAGTATTAGCGATGTAAGTCTCAGGTTAAGACCAAATACACCTACCCTGATTCGGACTTCCATAGACACATAGTCATACTACCAATGGAATTCCGAGGGGTCTATCCAGAGTGAAGCTGTTTCCGTACCATCGGTAAACACAACCTCCTATTACACTTGCATGAGTATCCAATACCCAAATATATGAGAACTATGCAGTTATGCTCCCATAACACGCACAAGTGCAATACTAGTCTATTCCGCATTATCGATGTCCAATCTCGATAATACTCCGACTATGGATGTTTTAATGATTAAACCTTAGTGGATTAATACTGTCTCATATCTTATTAATCCGGAACTAATCATATGGACTTTTATCATTTATATATCCCGGTAATCCAATTACAAATGATAAAAGAGCAATTTCCTTTGTCACATAGTTAATTTGTACAACAACACAATGTTCTGTACAAATAATGATGTTATGGGTCATAATTTTCCAACAGTTAGCTGGGCATTACCTACGTGGCTGAGACTATCAAAGATTTGATCTTATAGTCTCTACTCGAAAGCTGGGGCAGGTTCATAATGAACCAAGAGAAAACTCTTGGAGAGTTGATGGCTATGCTCATGGAGGCAGAGCTAGAGCTTTTAAAATGGGCAAAGGCAAAATCATCAATGTCTTCTAGGAAGACAAATGACATATCCCAAGATGTCTGCCTAAACTGTGGCAAACGGGGTCACTGGAAGTGTGACTGCCGTATGGACAAGGCAGACATGAAGGAAGTGAAGAAGTACAAGGCTCTGACTTCAAGTATGTTTGTCATAAACATGTTCACTATTAGTTTCAAAATTGGATCTTGATACTAGATGTGGTATATAGATATGTACTGATGTGCAGAATCTGCTGATTAGCAGGAGACTGACTTCAGTTGAGATCAACCTGCGAGTCGCTGTTTTAACCGTAGAAATCTAAGTTTAGGAACTACCCTTTTGGGTATGTACTTAAATTAGGAAACTGTTATAATGTACCTAGTTTGGCTAGAAATATTATCTCTATATCAGAGTATAACTCGTTGCAGGTATACCTTTATATTCTAGAACACTAAAGTGTTTTATTTTATAAAGATGATATTGAGATAAACACATTAGATGTGAATAACAGTATTTATATTTTGAATATAAATGAATCTCAAATGTATGACATGACAAACAAATAGCTCAGACTGAATTAATCAGATGAGACTTATTTGTGGCAATGTTGTCTGGGACACATTAACAAGACTCGTATATCCACACTTTCGAAGAGTGGGTACTAGGACAGATTTGATTCTATTCAAATAATGTCTACGAATCTAGTTTATTAGGCAAAGTGCCTAAAATACCTTTTACTTGGTAAAAGAGTAAGTGCCAGCGATCTGTTAGCCCTCGTTCATAGTGACATAAGTGGGCCCATGTCTAGCTAGGCTAGAGGTGGATATGAACACTTCGTAATGTTTACGGATGTAGCATCGTGTTATGGTTATGTGTTTCTTTTGAAACATAAATCGGAAACTTTTGATAAATTCAAAGTGTTAGTAGACAAACAGATCGGCTAAAGTATTAAAACCGTCACGGTTAGACCATGGTGGAAAATACTTAAGCAATAAGTTTCTCAATTACTTGAAAGAGTATAGTATTCTTTCAATATGGACTCCTCCCAGAACACCTCAATTGAGCGGTGTGTCCAAACGGAGAAACCAAATTTTGTTAGACATAATAAGGTTAAATATGAGTCACTCTGAGCTACCATTTTCCTTCTAGGGATACGCATTAATCAGTGCAACACTTATTTTGAATAAGGTTCCATGAAAATCTGTTTGACAGACTTCATATTAGATATGAACAGGAAAGAAACCGGGTTTTCTCATTCCTGGAGATTTGGGAATGCTGGGCATATGTTTGGATAATACCAAACTAGAACCCAAATCGGATAAGTGCCTAATTTATAGGTTATCCTAGGGTAACCAAAGTATAGTACTTATACAACTCACAAGAGAACAATGTAATTGTTGCTCTCCATGCGTTTTTCCTAAGAGGAATACCTATATGCAGTGGTAAGTGGGAGGAAAGTAAAACTCGATGAAAATCGGAGTAATACTATTCCAGGCACCGATTCCTTAAAGGAACACAAACAGTTCATCAAGGATGAAACTGTACCACAATATTCGAATACACAAGAACCGCGTAAGTCAGAGAGAGTCAGAAAACAACCTGGGAGGTATGGGTTTCTGATCTCACCTCATTAAGATGTCAATCTTATTGAAGAAGACAAACCGACTACGTATGAGGAAGTGATACAAGGTATCGACTCCCTATTATGGCAAAGTGCCATGATATCCGAAATGGATTCCATGTAAACCAACCAAGTTTGGACACTGGTTGTTATACCGGAAGGCATTGTGCCTATTGGTACTATATTAGTCTTCAAAGAAGACATACATGGATGGCAACATACAAACGTACAAAGCTAGGCTTGTAGCGAAAAGGTATCGTTATCAACATTGTGTCGATTACGTTGAAACATTTTACTCGTTGCCATGGTTAAATCCAATTGGATAATGCTTGCTAATGCTGCATGTTTCATTTATGAAATATGACAGCTGAACGTCAAAAGTCGCTTTCCTTAAATGGAAACCTTTTGGAGGATGTTTACAACATCCTGACGGTTTTATCGTACCAAAGCATGCAAACAAGGTTTGCAAGTTAATCGATCCATTTATGGATTGAAGCAAGCATTGCGTTCTTGGAACTATCGTTTTGATGTAATCATAATGGTATATGACTTAATTCAAAACGAAAATGATTATTGTGTATATAAGGAGGTTAGTGGGAGCGCACTAACAGTGATTGTCCTAAATAATGATGATATATCATTTCTTGGAAATGACATTCCCATAATACAATCGTTGAAAGCTTGGCTTTCATGAAAATTCTCCGTATAATACTTGGGAGAGACAACCTTTATTCTAGGAATAAGGATCTACTGGGATAGATCTAAATATTGTTGGCATTCTCCGAGAACTCATACATTGAAAGATATGTACGCGACCTGGTGTCTCATATGCTTTGAGCATATGGAGTCACAATCAGGCCAATCCAAGT
This sequence comes from Zanthoxylum bungeanum, assembly GCA_019454045.1. Lineage (NCBI taxonomy): Eukaryota > Viridiplantae > Streptophyta > Magnoliopsida > Sapindales > Rutaceae > Zanthoxylum > Zanthoxylum bungeanum. The sequence continues at coordinate 22,334 of SKCR01044513.1, read as the reverse complement.
GATAGTCACTGGATTGATGTTAAGAACATCCTTAAGTATCTTAGATGAACTAAAGATGCTTTCTTATACTATGGAGAAGAAGAACTTGAAGTGACTGGGTTCACCGTTGCAAGTTTCCAAACCGACAAAAATAACTATAAGTCGTAATAGCGGTACTATATACTTTGAATAACGGAACAGTGAGCTGGAAATCTTCCTAGCAAGATACTGTTGCCGAATAAAACAACAAAAGCGGAATATTGCTGCAACTGAGGCAGCAATAGAAGCACTTTGGATCTATATAATCCTAATTGGATTAGGATTAGTTCTGTTAGCAGCTGAGCTAGGCTACAGCACAGGCTAAAGAATTAATGGTCTCATCAACGATCCAAGTATATACTTCAACTATTCATCTGATTCGTTCGGATCATACATCGTGGTGATGTGATGATTGAATAAATTGCATCACATGATAACTTTACAAATCCGCTGACAAAAGCAGTTTCTCAGCAGAAGTTTGAGCGAACCGTACATAGTTCAAGTGTAAGACACTTGAGTAATTGGCTATAGGCCAAGTGGGAGATTGTTGGACAATTATGACCCATAGCATCACTATTTGTACAGAACATGGTATTGTTGTACAAATTAACTATGTGTTAAAGGAAATTGATATTTTATCATTTGTAATTGGATTACCGGGATATATAAATGATAAAAGTCCATATGATTAGTTCCAGATTAATAAGATATGAGACAATATTAATCCACTAAGGTTTAATCATTAAAACATATCTAGTCGTAGTATTATCGAGATTGGACATCGATAATACGGAATAGACTAGTATTGCACTTGTGCGTGTTATGGGAGCATAACGACATAGTTCTCATATATTTGGGTATTGGATACTCATGCAAGTGTAATAGGAGGTTGTGTTTACCGATGGTACGGAAACAACTTCGTTCTGGATAGACCCCTCAGAATTCCACTGGTAGTATGACTATGTGTCTATGGAAGTCCGAATCATGGTAGGTGTATTTGGTCTTAACCTGAGACTTGCATCGCTAATACTTGCGACAATCAATATACTTTGGTTTTGGTCGTCCAGGGCTTTAACATGTTCTGTGTACGCCTCTTCTAGGTATATTGAGAATCGTAGTGTATTGGGTGTGATGTCAAGATGGAAGTATCACTTCAGTCATATGGAGATGATGGTCACGTAGGATACATAACTGGTACTCTTATATGCTGCAGCTATCGGGATAATATGACTAGGTCATGTTTATCCAATTATAGAGGCTAGTTACCAGAGATCTGATATATGCTTCGTACGGGCAGACACAATTCCAGCCCCAGGCCTTGCATGTGACATCCGATACTGGATCGAAATACGTAATACTACGTATACTACGCCTGATATAGATTACATATTCCTTTGAGAATATTTATGGAGAATTGGGTAGGCACGGTGCTTTGCTAGAAGCCAACCATGTCTTGTAAATCGGTAAAAATGTTGTACTAGGTACGTACGTGTTCGGATAGTCCGACGACCGGATTTACTGCCAACATATCTGGGGATCTCATGGGTCGCTTCTCGAAGATTCACCGATGACATATGACTCGCACATAATTAATCTAGGATTAATTATAAGAGAGAGAAAATTAATCTAGGATTAATTACGGAGATATTTTATCTGGGATAAAATATTATTTAAATAGAGAACGATTTATTCAGAATTAATCGATAAAATAATATATTCGATATATTATACGAAATTAGATTTCGACGCAGAATTAAAATTGGATTTTAATTCGGGCAAACGATTTAATTTAGAATTAATTCGCTAGCGACGTAAATAGTAATTTTACTAGGCATAATTATTTAATTAAATTTGATTTATTTACGTTGTAACGGAAAATTCGTTAATTCGGAATTAGCGAACCCGAGCCCCCGGGAGTGTTTGCGGGCCCACTCGGATTTCGAATCAAGTGGGGCCCACAAGTCACATCACGTGTCACATCATTAGTCATTCTTGTGATGGAAGTCACATCAACTTTGAGTGATGTGATGGATGTCACTTTTGTGATTGAAGGGAGTAGTTGAAAGGCTTGAAAGCCTTGTACCTTTTTTTGGAAATGTGGGATTTGGGATTTGATTTTTGAAATAAAAAATACCCAAATCAACTTCATCCTCTCATTCTCTCCCTCTCCAACTCACGGCACAAGGTGCCTTTTTCTCTAAAATTTCCTCTCATGGCCGAGAGCAACAAGAAGCAAAGGAAGGATTTGTGGAAACTTTTTCCAAGTGCTAGCACACTAAAGAGATCATACAAAGGTGATAGGGAAACCCATCTATGAGCATGGAATCTACACTTAAAGCTTGGAGCTTGAAGATCCACACAATGAGCATAAAAAAGGGGCTTGGCCGAACCTAGAAGGAAGAAATTTTTGTTGTCTTCGCATCGCAAAAGCCGATCAAAGTGAGTATTTTTGCAACTTTACTTTGACGTATTCACACCTTTATATGCTTAATATGATCTTGGTTTGATCTAGAAAACCCAACAATAATGAAATGTTTGCAAGGTAAAAGGTTTACCTAAGTCTTATTTTCTCCGTGAAAGCAGTGTGAGTAGTCTCTATTATATTTGATATAAAGTTTTATATATGATATAAAACAAGACACTTGTGAGATACTCTCATTAGTCGTGCATTAGAAATGATCTAATAAAGGACACAACAAGACTATCTGTGTGACAGTTAGTATAACTGTTTCTCAGTTAGTGTGTCTCTTACATATAATATTTATCTTTCGTAAAGGATGATTCCTTTATCGAAAGAGATATTGATTAGAATGTCTAGTCAATCTTATGCATCATAGGATGATGGCATAATGATTACTATATTATGTGCGATTAAAGATATCAATTTAATCGTAATTGTTACGCGCTATTTTGATACCCTGTTGACCATAGGATGGGTCTTGAAACATGTTCTTTGTTATCTTTGAGATATTAAGAACGGGTTTCTTATTCAAGGAGAATATAATCTGCAACTATTAGGGTCAGATTAGTTTTGAGTCTAATCATGACATTAGATGGTCTATGTCATATAGAGTCAGAAAAGATGCAGTGGGAGTGTCACAGATGATTCTACTGTATTAGTGGAATTAGTTGTGACTTATGAAGTTGCATAATGACCTTATAGAATAGAAGTTTTAATATTTGTATTAGGTTATACAATATATGAATGATGTTGGCTAAGGAAAACGATTGGGTGTGTTGGACAAACTCAATTAGTTATAGCGGACCTACTTCCGGTTGCCTACCTCTTGAGTGTTAGGTGAGCTCTTGAGGGCCATGAGTATGTGATACACATTGAGATGTGTATATAATACTGTGGATTGACACTAGAGCAAGTGAGAGAAATTGTTAGGATTGGTGCTCGGAGTGCCAATCCAGATCGTATTTATGCCCGATTCATGAATACGAATAATTCTTTTTTCCATAATATTACTTACTTAATGGTAGCACCTCTTATTTTTATATACGTATTCGATCTAATTTCGATTAGATTGAAATTAAATATGGTTTAATGATATGTATATATTAGACAAAGACCCGATAATATATTTTATAGTGCGCAGTAACAAATTGGTTTGTAATTGATATTGGGAAGTGTCACTACTAGAAGTATATTATCAAATAAAGTTTCTGGTCAAGATTTACTAACACAGGTCGGTTAGTAAAATCCGCTGAGACCAGTACATTTCGTATATCAAAACTTGGTCCAATGGTTTATCCCAATGAACCATGAGTCTTGAGAGACTCGTATAGACGTGTATGTATTTATTTGATAAACACTGAACGACTCACCGAAGATTTCCTAATAGATGGTACACCAACGTCAATAGGAATCTTCTCGAGTCGAGTAGCATAGTGGTCATTCGACTTGAGATACCACTGTGGATATTGAGATATCCTCCAAACTTTGATGGCAGTCACGTCACCGATCTATTTAGATCAGACCTCCGTCTGTTCGTTGGGTGTGGACTGATGCTCATGATATCTTGTGAGTATCATATAGAATCCGTCAGTCACGTGTACATGGCATATGTATCATGTACGTATTTGCGATCTAGTAAATCCATGACCGTGGAATACTTTAGAAGCGAGTTTCGAGTGTTATTTAGAGATCATAAATTTAAAAGTCGAATATATTATACCTTAGGGATTTGACGTTCTTATCTATATCCTCGGTATAATATTGATAGCCTGTGAGGGAGGGATTATACGTATGCAATGACCTCGACTTGCATAGTTTAGCGAGAATATATGTGGTCGTCATAATTCACGAGTGGGTGAATTATGGACACGAAATTTTTATTCCGTGACGGATTAACCTAAACTTAGAGAGTCCCGCAATATGAAGTGTACTCGTTGAGCATTTGGACAACACGTTATGAATAATGTAGATTATTCATAATACTTCACCGAATTAAATGGGTTAATTTCAATCGTTTAAACGGTTAAATGAAAATACATGCATTAGAGGTATTTTGGTTAATTAATAATTAATGTGTATTTGTATTTGATACATATTAATTAATTGTCAAATGGGACTTTGACTTATGCCATTAATATATGTATTTTTTATTTAATATAAATAAAAATACATATATAATAATAATCGTATTAATTAATTATTTAGGTGTTTAAATGTTAAATATCTTGATAATTAATTTATATCAATATTACATAATTAATATGCAATATGTTTGATTATTATTGGTTACATGTGGTATGATTCTTTTAAGCTTGAAGTATACAAATTAGATTTATTAACTTAAAGCTTATTATTATTTAATTAGATTAAAAATGACCAAATGACAAAAATGCCCTCCCTCCCTCCAAAGTCGGTTATGCTTCTTTATAAAGTAAGAAAATTTTGTTTTCTCTTTCAAGAAGCTCCCATGGGCGAACATCCATAGACTAAAGCTCCCAAATTTTATTTGAAGAAACAAGGGAAGAAAGTGAAGAAATCAAGGAAAATAGGAGATTTCAAGGTAATCTTCAATAATCTTAAACTTAGAAAACTTGTTTCATGTTCTTGAACATCTAGAATAGTTCTAGGTTTCTTCCTTTCTTATATTTTTGGGCTTTTTGATTTGGAGGATTGATTTGGAGGCTAGATGCATGTGTGCAATTAGATTGGAACATATTATAGTAATATTAGTTTAATTTTATCATTTGATGACTTGTTGCCATTCTAGAGTGTTATGACCACTCCTGTAACTCCTAGAATTATTTTTGAGTTCTTCATTTGTGGTGACATTGGTTGGTGTGATTATTGATATGATTAATGTTGAGAAAATTAGATTTAAAGCATGAAAATGATATTTTTGTTTACCAAATCAGATTTAGAAATTCTGTATTTTTGGTGATGAAAAGTATGTTGTATAAATGTATTGGATGTGTTTTAAATATTGGAACAATAGCCGGAAATTATTTCGGAGTTGAAATATGCGAAAAAGGCGTTATCGGGTAAGTTTCGGGCTTACCGAGTGTCCGCTATCAAAACAGTGAATAGACCATCGTTTGGGCAGCCCATGAACTACCCAAGTACTATTAGGGCTGACCTGGGCAGCCCTCGTGTGTATTGGGTGGTCGGTTCGGACAAAATGTGTTTTATGCCATTTTACGGAAAAATATTTTCGTAAAAGTTTCGCAATATTTCTAATCTATTTATGTCATTATTTGTTATCGAATAAATATATTTAGCTGAAATACGAATGAATTATTCATATTGGATATTGAATAATTTATTCGGTAACTTTAAAAGTTTTAAAGTTACGATTTCACCTGAACTGCGCGCTTCCGCTGCGCCCCGCGCTAAAACCCCCAAGCTTTCATCATTCCTCTCCATGTGAAGAAATTGGTGCTTGTTAACAAAATCATTTTTCCGTTGCCCCCGTCCATCATAAAAATTCAAAGCAGAATTTCAAAAAACGGAGCTCACCATTGTGTCCGAAATGGTCGAAAATGGTGGAAATGACACTTCGTTCATCAAAATCTGATACAGGGACCAAATGCAAAATTTTAGAAGTTATAGGGGTCAAAGTGCAATTTCTGAAAGTTCAGGGGCCAAAATATAATTTCTAAAAAGTACAGAGATCTTTCTGAAATTTACTAATTTTTTTTACTGACGTGGCACTAGTGATGACGTGGCAGCCACGTGTCGCTGACTGAATGACACATGGCAGATTAGGCTGTTGACGTTTGCTGCTGATTGTGCGATTACTGATGACATGGCTCTGACTGGATGATGACGTGACAGCTGACTCAACGTCTTCAATCTTCGCAAGCGCGTGCGGCATGTGATGCGCGTGGCGACGCGTGGGCAGTCCACTGGTTGGCTCGTGTGGCGCGAACGGCGTCTCTGGATCTCCGTTTGATCACCGGAAAATACCACCATGCTCGTCTCTTCGTGAAAAAACCGATGGTATGCTCAAAATCAATTTTTTGACAATTTTTGTCGGAATCAGTTTTCCGAATCGAAACTCAGTTTTTGAGTTTCGGGATCCCTCGGTGTAATCTTAGCTCCTGATACCACTTGTTGTGATATAAACAATCAAAATAGAGAAGAAATGATAGGAAAAATCTTCTTTATTACTCAACAAAAGAATTACAAGACGCTACATACAACTAGCGATTTGACGATTGATGTGACTTACGTGCCGCACTCGAATTGGAAATGCGAATGCGCTCGCAAACACTCCCGGGCTCGGGTTCGCTAATTCCAAATTAATGAATTTTCCGTTGCGACGTAATTAAATGATTACGCCTAGCGAAATCACTATTCACGTCGCTAACGAATTAATTTTAAATTAACTCGTTCGCCCGAATTAAAATCTAATTTCAATTCCGCGTCGAAATCCAATTTCGTATCCTCGGTTATTGAAGATGCTGACCCTATTCAGAACGATTCTCCACCTCAAAGCAAATTGCTTACTTGGGTCGTTCCATTAGGAGATGAAGTTCCTCTTGTTGTCCAAACTAAAAATGACTCCTCATCTGTAATATCTGTACCAGAGATTTAGAGGTCTTGACCCCTGACTGATCCAATCTCGATTGTGAGGAGAAAATTTTGCCTCTGAGCTAACGATGATGTGCTCGGTGGCATGTGATCCTGTCTCGAGCTGTGAGAGATGCTCGGACATGAGGGAATGTTACGTCCCCAGTCCGAAGTACTGACTCGGTGGGACGCAACTCGACCCCGAATGAAGAGAGCACTTGGGCCTGGGGTAATGTTACGTCCCCAGTCCGAAGAGCTGACTCGGTGGGCTTATTTCAAAAGCTTTACAAAAAACCTCTCAAACACTCTTTACTCTCTATATTAACTCACTGAGAATTCTGGAATTTCTGGGATGATATACAAATGACTTTAAGACTCCCTTTTATAGGGCCAAAACATATGCTACAGTGCCACACGTTTTGGCAGTTGGCAAAACACGTTATTTGTTTTTCCTTCTGTCATGCATGCTGGCCAACTTGACCAACTTCTGTCAGACATGTAAATGCACGCTGGAGTCCAACACTTGCAATGGATGACGACTGTCAAAAGAGGTTTCAATTTCTTCTTTTTGTTGACATTTTTCAAAAATAATTTGTCTCGAAAAAGGGGTTACTCGCATTAGTACTCATATGAAAATTATTATTAGTAGTCCGGTTGCAATTGTCACACGCGAAGCTTGATGATTGAGGGCGTATGTGTGTTTTGTTTGATGAGAATTTATACTTGTTAAATATAGGGGTGGCAAAACGAATCAACGAATCGAATTTGTATCGAATCCTAAACGAATCGAATCAAAATGTGATGGATTCGTATTCGATTCATTTATTAAACGAACCCTAATATCAGGATTCGTATTCGATTCGTTTAATAAACGAATCGAATACGAATATTCGTTTATTCGTTTAGTCAATGATATTATTTAATAAAATAATTTACCACACTTGATTTACATTAATTCTTCATAAATATATACATATGAAATATGTAATTAATATATTTACAAAAAATACCATCAAAAATATTACTTTTTCTATGATAATTAATTATAATTTCTCGAATCTTAATTGAAAATTAACAAGAACTAATAAATAAAAATAATAAAACGAATAATAAACGAATAAACGAATCAATGAGCTTAAATTCGTATTCGATTCGTTTAACTTAAATATGCTTGATTTGGGAATTGGATTACTTGGACCCAACCCTTTTTTAGGTCAAAACCTCTAAATGTTGTTTGATAGGCTTTGTCTCACAAAGATAGATTTACTTCCATTTTAACACTGATTAAGAAAATTAAATTAATATAATTATTATAGTAAATTTTATTTATATGTTTCCTATTATACCTATAATTTCACTTATTATTGCAAGAACAATTATTAATAATAATTTATATTTGTTAATAACAATTTAAATTAAATAAGGGTATATTACGCAATTAAGAAATCAACTATACTCTAAAAACATAAAGTAGATTATAAATTAGGACGAATGAGAAATGAAAGTAAGCCTATCTTGTCACAACCCAAAAATGGGGTCGGTGACTTTTATGTAAATAACACGAACATAATAAATTTCAAAACTAGTCAAATAGTCAAAAGTTACAAGAAATCAGTCAAATAGTCAAAACATATCCCATATACTTTTAAAACATATTGAAAATAAATTCATGTATAAATTATTAAAAATATAGCCACGATTTAATGTGAAAACCTATTGTCAATAAATAATCAAAATTCAAATAATGATCCAATTATTTTTTTCACAACAGTTGTTCATATTAAATTATGGGCATGTTTTAATAATTTATACGTGAACTTATTTTCATTATGTTTTAAAAGTCCATGTGACATCTTTTAACTACATGACTGATTTCGTGTAAATTTTAACCATTTGACTGGTCTTTGAAATTTGTTATGTTTCTGTTATTTATCTAAAAGTCACTGACCTCGTTTTTGGATCGTAACATATTTTTATGAGACGAAGGGAATATATTTTATTTACTAACCAAAATAATTTTTTTAATGCCAAAAGCTCTCTTCATTTTTTTATAATTTATTTGAGTTTTTGGAGATTAAAAAACTATTTTGTCTCTACTAAAAGAAGCTCAAATTTTAAGTTTTGAAAATAGATATTGTAAAGTTGTTTAATTAGAATTATATAAAATACCCTAATTTTATTTCATATAATTATCTCATTATATAACTTTAGAAAACTTATCTATTAAAGTATTTTTATAATTTTTATAAGAAATCTTATTAATAACCAAACAACTAACTAAAAGTTGTACTTTTAGAAATTTTATTTAAAAATTATATTAAAGACAATCCATTTGAAAAATTATATCAAACATAATCTAAATTTAATTATTGGAATTAACAATGTCTTATTAATAATAATTGATATAAAAATTTAAAATATCAAGAATTGGATTTAAAATTGAGAAAATATTATATTTATTAAGTTAATATACAAAATCCACCCCCGAAGCTGGTGACACTAAATTTCACAATTTTAAAAATTTAATGTACGAATTAATATATTTCAAAAAGGGATATTATCATTTTTCCATCCAAAAATTGGGTTTAGTAAAGATTTACTCGAAAACTTTAAAATCGTTCAGTTTTACACCCATAATTTCACAATTATTCATACTTACACCCCAAAAAAATGACACCGTCAATAAACTTCCGTTAATGTTGAAAGGACCATGTTGCCCTTTTGTCTGTATTTGAACATAGAAAGACAGTTTTACCCTAAGAAAATGACAAATGTTTTTTTTTTAAAAGCCGTTGGATTCCAACGACTCATAACTTGCTTCTGCCTCTATATAAAGTGCAAAACTCATGCAATTTTCTATCTACACATTCCAACAAAAAAATATCCATAAACAAATTAACCATAATATAATGCACTCAGATAGTAATTTTAAGTGCAGATTTCTGTGGTGGAGTTAACAAAGTGTCAAAAGTGAAATGCAAGGCAACATTTTATCATTATCATGTGCATGCAGTAGCAATGGTATCTATTATATTAGAGAATCCTAATGCAATATTTTTGTCATGCAGGTGATCAAAGTAATACGATTTTTTTGGAATGGGTTACATATGAAGATCTAATCGGCCATAATATTACCCAAAATTGGATGTTAACAGAAGATAAATACTCAGAGTAGCATGATGTTGTGATGACGATCTACAAGAAGCTAAAGATCATGCAATAACATATCTATTTCTACTTGTGTGTGCCATTGTAATTGGATTGTATTTAAAGTAATATGAAATGTCAGGCAAGCATGTCTTAAATATATATGATAAAATCATAAGTTTCCAAAATACATCCAAATCCAAAGCATATAAAATAATCATCAAATATATTATTCTCCATCCAAAGCATTAGTTTCCAAAATATATCCAAATTCAAAAGCATATAAACTATGAGTCCAGCTCTCGCAAGAGCATTTTTCACCAAAAAATTTAGCTAATATCAAACATATTACTGTCCATCTTAAGAATGAGCCACTGATGATGGAGTTTCTGAGGCTTGAGAGGGTTGAGATTGCTTCAATACTTGTGCTAGAGTTATAACAAAATGTAATATATATACACACACAAAATACATTAATTTGTTGAATACTAATAATGAAAACAAACTTAATTATCAAATTATAAATGACTATCTTTTCTTCCTCTTGGATTCAAAATCGTTTTCCTTCCTCTTTGTGAATTTCTTGCAACATTAGAGTCCTCACTGGTTTGTTTCTATTTGATATCATTGTCAATGTAAAACTCAATATCAATGTATAATGTATATAAACACAAAGTTACCTTGTTTCTTCTTATAATATTTTGCTTTGAAACTGTTGGCTGCCATGAGCTACTCACTATTGCATGCAAAGAAAAACTAATGTCAGTCAATTATATGTTGAAAGTTTGTAAGTAAATCATACATGACTATTGGCTTCTGTTTGCTTTTCAGAGTTCATGGCGCAGCGGAAATCGAGATTTTTGTAACAAAAAAAATAATTTATTTTTCACATGAACAATCAAACCGGATCCGTATTTTCTGGTATATTAATAACATTAATATTTAGAACTCAAGTAAGAAAATATACCTGCAGATCTGAATATCTTTGTAAATTGATTCTTTGAACCACGATCTTCCTCGTCTATCTCCTCACCTCCAACGACACGTGTGGGCGTGAAAGTAATTACGAAGAATACTCTAATTTATTAAGGATCCGTGTACTCAGCACATGAGACGAATCCTGAATGCTGTTTTCTTTTGATTTTCTCAAAATCAAACTTAAGAAAATAAAAGAAAACAATTTTTTTTTTTTTTTTTTTTTCTTTTTAGCTACTGTTTTGTTGTTGTTCCTTTTTCATTCATCAAATTGAAAAACCTCAAACTTCTTCCAATGGCTCACGTTTTTTCTTTATTTTTTAGCATATGGATTTTTATTTTTGAATTGATTAACTTTTTTCAAAATCAAATTCTTATCAAGCAATCCATTAAGGATATTATTAATTTTAATTTTCAAATAAAATCAAATAAAATCCTTTGATATTTATCCTCTAAATTATCAAAGATAATCATAAAAACAATTTTTTAAATTTTCAACTTTTGAAAATATTATCTCATTAAATTAAAATTTAATTAATCAAATTAAATAAATATTAATTTTCATAATTTAATAAATAGATACATTATCTATTAATATATTAAGACAACATTTGTCATAATTTCCAAACATGAGCTATATGGAATAATTAGAGTGTAAAATAATTCATAATTATTTTAAATAATTCACAACTATTTTTCTTCGCAATTATAATCGTTCGAACAGTGATAGAAGACGACGAGGGGACCGATGGACCTATAATTCTAAGCTCCAATAATTCCGTCGATTAATTATAAACTCTTTTATTAATCAAACGAAATTATTAATTCTGGAGTAACTCCACTAAATACCCAGAATTGCACTCTCAGAATTATAGAATTAATTACTCAAAGTATTCGTCCATTGATATAGTCATTACCTATGCAATGATCCTCCATAACAGATTCGTAAAGGAGCTAGGTATAAAAATCCGTTAACCTCTCCAATTACATCTTTATCCTTGACTTCCATTAGTTCTCAAGTGAACAATTAATTCATAACTTTTATGAATTTGCGCGCTAATCGTTCAGGTCCTGAACTAACAAACAAGAATCTTATGAACGGATTTCATTATATCAGGTTAGCATTCCCAGCTATTCATTCAACTCATTCCCAAAATACAAGGTTTACGAAATGTAATAAATACAAAACCATACCGAGTAAATTAAAGAAAAATTAATATGATATAGGAGTCTGCTAAATATAATGAATTAAGATCATCACATATATGACCATCATTATGATAAAATTGATGTTCTTTATTTAACGGAAATTATTAGAACTTTTCAATTTTATCTGGTCCTGTCCAATATAATCTTATTATATAAAACACATTCATTTCTATGTCTCTACATAATATAGTCTGGATAGAACTATACCATTCATAATGGAATGAACTGTATTTATGACTTTGGATTTGAAGATTCCCAACTTCAAATCATAGTCATGGACAAATTTTGATTATTACTCTTTAAATTTTATCCATGCATATATGCATGTAACATTTTACATACACATATATGTTTAATTTAAAGCTACATAAATAATCACGGAATTTTCATGAATTTTATAAAGCAAATCAAAATGCATACATGGAATAAAATAGAATCACAAATTTATTAATCAATCATGTTTCGAACATATTTGCTTGTCGGGCATACAAATCCCAACAAACTCCCACTTGCCCTAAAGCAAATGAGACATGTCTCTAATCCCCAATCCTTCTAGATGCCCCTCAAAACTCTTTGCAGGCAGCGTCTTGGTAAAAGGATCGGCTAGATTCTCTGCAGATGGAATCTTCAGAACAGCCACGTCTCCGCGTTGCACAATGTCCCTAATCACATGATATTTCCGCTCAATATGTTTTGATCTCTTGTGGCTTCTTGGTTCTTTGGAATTAGCCACTGCACCACTATTATCACAATAAAGTGACAATGGCTTGTCCATATCTGGAACCACTTCCAGATCGGTAAAGAACTTTCGGAGCCAAACCGCTTCTTTGGCAGCTTCACAAGCAGCCACATATTCGGCTTCCATAGTTGAATCAGCAACACATGATTGTTTGATGCTTCTCCAAACTAGCTCCCCCACCAAGAGTGAATACTGATCCAGATATCGACTTTCGATCATCTGTATCTGATTGGAAATCAGAATCAGTATATCCAATCGGAATCAAATCCCTGCCAGAATAAACAAGCATATAGTTCCTCGTTCTCCGTAGATACTTGAGAATATGCTTAACTGCTACCCAATGATCTAATCCTGGATTTGACTGAAAACGACTAACTATTCCCACTGCATAGCATATATCAGGTCTTGTGCATAACATAGCATACATCAAGCTCCCTACTGCCGACGCCGACGCATATGGAATCCGTCTCATATCTTCATCCTTTTGGGGTGTCGAAGGACACTGCCTTTTAGAAAGAACAACTCCATGACGGGAAGGTAAGTTACCTTTCTTGGAGTTATGCATTGAATATCTAACAAGCATCTTGTCAATATACAATGCCTGAGACAGAGCTAGCACCTTTTTCTTGCGATCTCTAATAAGACGGATCCCAAGAATAACTTGCTTCTCCCAAATCTTTCATTTGGAATTGTTCAGCTAGCCAAGCCTTTACGTCTGATAATAGTTCTACATTATTCCCAATAAGTAGAATATCATCAACATAAAGTATTAGAAAGACCACTCGCTTGTCCTTGATGAATTTATAAACACAAGATTCATCAGGATTTTGGATAAAGCCATAAGATTTGATCGCCTCATCAAATCTCATGTTCCAACTGGACGCTTGCTTAAGTCCATAGATAGACCTTTGCAACTTGCAAACCTTTTGCTTTTCGTCCTTGCTAATAAAACCTTCTGGTTGCTCCATATAGATGGTCTCTTCAAGATAGCCATTCAAAAAGGCTGTCTTGACATCCATCTGCCAAATTTCATAATCATAATGAGCAGCAATGGAAAGCAAGATTCGAATGGACTTCAGCATGGCTACTGGTGAAAAAGTTTCCTCATAGTCAACTCATTCTTTTTGGGTATAACCCTTTGCCACTAGCCTTGCTTTAAATGTCTCTACATTACCGTCCACTCCCTTTTTCTTTTGTAGATCCATTTGCACCCTATAGGATTTACTCCTTCAGGTAGATCTACAAGCTCCCAGACTGAGTTGGAATACATGGATTCCATCTCAAGTTTCATAGCCTCAAGCCATTTCTCTTTGTCATGATCTTCCATTGCACATCTATATGTTAATGGGTCATCTTTTCCATCATCAGTGATAGCAACTTGTGCTTCACCATCTTGTCTATATCGAGAAGGTAGTCGTACTATCCTCCCACTACGACGAGGTGGTAAGATGTTCTGACTCGAAGACGTGGTCTCCTTGCTTTGTGGAACAACAATCCTAGCAGGTTGTTGACTGATCTCATCAGATTTTAATTCCTCCAAGACTATCTTACTTTGAGGTTTGAAGTCTGTCATATAATTATTCTCAAGAAACGTGGCATTTGTCGATACAAACACCTTATTATCTCGAGGATTATAAAACACACCTCCCCTTGTGCCTTTTGCATATCCTACAAAGAAACAAACTTCAGAACGCATTTCCAACTTTGTTGTCTTACCCATTAGCACATATGCTGGGCACCCCCATATACGAAAGTGACTCAAACTGGGTTTGTGGCCACTCCATAACTCTAAAGGTGTTCTAGGTACTGACTTAGATGGAACTACATTCAAAATGTAGGTTGCTGTTTGTATAGCATACCCCCAAAACGATTTTGGAAGTGAAGAATAACTCAACATGGAACGAATCATGTCGAGTAAAGTTCGATTTCTCCTCTCAGCTACACCATTTTGCTGAGGTGTACCAGGTGCAGTTAGTTGGGATAAAATCCCATACTCTAATAGGTGATCTTTGAATTCATTATCAAGGTATTCACCTCCTCGATCTGATCGAGGCACTTGATTGATTTACTTGATTTTTTCCCGTTTCGATTTGGAATTCTTTAAACTTTCCAAAAGTTTCAGACTTATGTCTCATTAGGTAAACATAACCATATCTTGAGTAATCATCAACAAAAGTAACGAAGTACTCATAACCACCTCTTGCTTGTGTAGACATAGGTCCACAAACATCTGAATGTATAAGCTTCAGTGGTTCTTGGGCCCTATTGCCTTTTGCAGAGAAAGGCCTCTTTGTCATCTTACCTTCAAGACATGATTCACAGACTGGTAGAGTACCAACATTTAGTTCTCTTAAAGGACCATCCTTTACAAGCCTATTTATCCTGTCAAGATTTATATGACCAAGTCTTAGGTGCCATAGATATGTGTTATCAGTGTGAGAAATTTTTTGCTTCTTTGTTTTTGGCAATGCAACTTTGAACATTTCAGCATTCAATAATGAATTAAAATTGGGCCTTATTACATAGAGCCCATTTTCAATAAAACCAGAACAAATATTCAAACCATTTCTTGAAATAACAACTGATTTATTATCAAAAGAAACTGAATAACATTGTTCATAAAGTCGAGAAACTGAAATGAGGTTTCTAGTAAACCCCGGTACGAAATAAACATTATTCAAAAATAAAAATTTATTGTTCTCAACATAAAGTTTTATTTGTCCAACTGCTGATGCTGAAACTAAAGCGCCATTCCCAACTCTCAAAGTAAAGTCCCCATCAGCAAGTCTTGTGTAAGAATCAAGATTCTGTAAGAAACAACAAATATGATTAGTCGCTCCTGAATCTATTATCCAGGGTGATAAATCATTTTCAACTAAACAAGATTCAGTAACAAGTAAATCTGATTTACCTTGATTATTGTTTGGCTTGTTTCTTTTGCTGCTGCTTCCCGCTGTTTTCTCTCTCAGTTCCTGAACTCTTACCTTTATTCTTATTTCTCTTTCTCTTCTTTAAGAAGAATTAGAGGTAGAAGGTTCAACAACATTTGCTTTTACCTTGTTCTCCACAGAAAAGACTCAAAATTGTGAGTTCGATAAGTAATTGAGTCAAAGTATAACTCAAGTTACTCATAAAGTAATATCTTTTGAACTGGAGAAATTGTGGGCTAAGACTTTCCAAAATTAAGTCCACTTTTATGCCTTCATCTATAGTTGCACCATTGATTTCAGCTTCATGAATCATACTAATCATCATTAGCACATGTTCACGAACACGGGTTCCAGCTTCCATTTTGCAGTTCAAGACTTTCCTGAATGCTTCATGTTTGGCTTGATCAGAGGGTTCGCCAAACATGCCCTGTAGAGACTCCATTATCTCATAAGCAGTCTCTGTCTTTTCGAACTTTTCTTTAAGCACATTGGACATAGTGGCAAGTAAATAACAACGAGCCTTGTCATTTCCTCGAACCCAATTCTCATAGGCATCTATAATGTTTTTGTTTGCATTTTCAGCAGGTTTGGGAGGACATTCCTCTATCAGGACAAACTTCAGGTTATCCAGCACAAGTATTATATTCATGTCATACTTCCACTTAGCAAAGTTATCACCAGTTAATTTTTCAGTAGCAAGCAGTGATAGGATTGGATTTGACATATTTCTGAAATCATTAAAAAAATTTATTCTAAATTATTCCATGCATAAAATTCAAAATAAATATGGCATAGTAATCATGATGCATGATGCATATGCAAACACTAAAATATATATGCACTACTATAGCCTCGGAAAATTTAATAAGCATATTATGTTGCCTTAGGGTCGATCATAACACCTTATTAAAATAGAGACAATCTCAATTAATAATTTTTTTCAAAATATCTCATATTTTCAAAATTATTAATAACCGATTTTTGGTCTAAATATAATTAACACTTTTAACTATATATATGAGTGTAACCCACCGTTTTGGATCCTAAAAATTTAACTCATAATAACCACCTTAGGGTAAGTTAATTATGAAATACATTTTATAAATCATATCATAAGAAGTACAACCTTGATATTAACATAAGCAAACACTTTCCTTTAGGAGGATAAACTAAAAAATTAAATTCATGATAAACAATTTACTATAAATACTTAGAACTAATTTTGTGACATTACTAATTTAACACACCGATTAAAATTAATTCACAAATTTTATTTAATCGATTAATCGATAAATTCTAAAATAGTTTTTAATCAAATTATAAACTATTTACAATCATAAATAAATTTATGAAATGCACATGTATGTATGGCATGTTATAATGCAAGAGTAGGCATTGTGCTAATTCTATATGTCATTTAAAATATGCATGAGAATAAACATTTTATAATTCACACAAAATAAATAAATTGGATATTAACCGGGTTGACAATTTGGGTATTTCTAAAATTACAAATAACCAAAAATAAAATTACATTAATCTCAAATCTG
Source organism: Zanthoxylum bungeanum (assembly GCA_019454045.1). Lineage (NCBI taxonomy): Eukaryota > Viridiplantae > Streptophyta > Magnoliopsida > Sapindales > Rutaceae > Zanthoxylum > Zanthoxylum bungeanum. The sequence goes on along the minus strand of SKCR01044513.1, from coordinate 4,736 downwards.
GAAAAAAATATAATTATATTTCCAGGTGATTTTCACCAAATATTATTATTTTTTTTTTCTTCCCGCACAGTGGGCAGTCTTACTGCCGCACTGTGCGGCTGGCACAATTAACGATTAATATCCATAACTTCACCATCACCTGATAATTCATAAAAATGCATAGCCTACTCTTTTACATACATATTAAAATGATTTACATAAATCATTCTTATTATATACTAAATAAATACGACCGCTCTGATACCATTTGTTGGTTTTCAGAGTTCATGCGCAGCGGAAATCGAGATTTTTGTAACAAAAAAATAATAATTATTTTTCACATGAACAATCAAAACAGGATCCGTATTTTTCTGTATATTAATAACTATAAATATTTAGAACTCAGTAAGAAAATATACCTGCAGATCTGAATATCTTTGCAAATTGATTCTTTGAACCACGATCTTCCTCGTCTATCTACTCACCTCCAACGACACGTGTGGGCGTGAAAGTAATTACGAAGAATACTCTAATTTATTAAGGATCCGTGTACTCAGCACATGAGACGAATCCTGAATGCTGTTTTCTTTTGATTTTCTCAAAATCAAACTTAAGAAAAAATAAAAGAAAACAAATTTTTTTTTTTTCCTTTTTAGCTACTGTTTTGTTGTTGTTCCTTTTTCATCAAAATTGAAAAACCTCAAAAACTTCTTCCAATGGCTCACGTTTTTTCTTTTATTGTTATAGCATATGGATTTTTATTTTTGAATTGATTAACTTTTTTCAAAATCAAATTCTTATCAAGCAAATCCATTAAGGATATTATTAATTTTAATTTTCAAATAAAATCAAAAATAAAATCCTTTGATATTTATCCTCTAAATTATCAAAGATAATCATTAAAAAACAATTTTTTAAAATTTTCAACTTTTGAAAATATTATCTCATTAAATTAAAATTTAATTAATTAAATTAAATAAATATTAATTTTCATAATTTATAAATATATACATTATCTATTAATAAATATATTAAGACAACATTTGTCATAATTTCCAAACATGAGCTATATGGAATAATTAGAGTGTAAAATAATTCATAATTATTTTAAATAATTCACAACTATTTTTCTTCGCAATTATAATCGTTCGAACAGTGATAGAAGACGACGAGGGGACCGATGGACCTATAATTCTAAGCTCCAATAATTCCGTCGTTTAATTATAAACTATTTTATTAATCAAACGAAATTATTAATTTTGGAGTAACTCCACTAAATACCCAGAATTGCACTCTCAGAATTATAGAATTAATTACTCAAAGTATTCGTCCATTGATATAGTCATTACCTATGCAATGATCCTCCATAACAGATTCGTAAAGGAGTTAGGTATAAAATATCCGTTAACCTCTCAAATTACTTCTTTATCCTTGACTTCCATTAGTTCTCAAGTGAACAATTAATTCATAACTTTTATGATTTGCGCGCTAATCGTTCAGGTCCTGAACTAACAAACAAGAGAATCTTATGAACAGATTTCATTATATCAGGTTAGCATTCCCAATTATTCATTCAACTCATTCCCAAAATACAAGGTTTATGAAATGTAATAAATACAAAACCATACCGAGTAATTTAAAGAATAAATTAATATGATATAGGAGTCTGCTAAATATAATGAATTAAGATCATCACATATATGACCATCATTATGATAAAATTGATGTTCTTTATTTAACGGAAATTATTAGAACTTTTCAATTTTATCTGGTCCTGTCCAATATAATCTTATTATATAAAACACATTCATTTCTATGTCTCTACATAATATAGTCTGGATAGAACTATATCATTCATAAATGGAATGAACTGTATTTATGACTTTGGATTTGAAGATTCCCAACTTCAAATCATAGTCATGGACAAATTTTGATTATTACTCTTTAAATTTTATCCATGCATATATGAATGTAACATTTTACATACACATATATGTTTAATTTAAAGCTACATAAATAATCACGAAATTTTCATGAATTTTATAAAGCAAATCAAAATGCATACATGGAATAAAATAGAATCACAAATTTATTAATCAATCATGTTTCGAACATATTTGCTTGTCGGGCATACAAATCCCAACGGCTTCTCGGGCTGCGCTAATAATATAATGGACAGCTCCTAACATTAAGGTTTGTGCAATTACAAAAAGAGCAATTGACAAAGAATCTCTTGAACTGTTTCTTAGGCTCATTTGCTGATCTCTTTCACATGGCTCTCATGTAAACTCATCTTGGTCTTGGTCTGTTATCTCACTATGAACCGTCATGCTGGATAGAAAGACTTATATGTGACTTGGAGATTCAATTGATCACCTGAAGTTGTGACTGTCTTTTTTTGTCCCAAATTGCATAACTCATCAACTTTTTTAGTTACCTTCAGAGGAAACTTACCATTCTATTTAGTTGCATTCATTTTTCTCTTCGTAAATCTTTTCATAAGGCTGCAACGTATTTCTTCAATCATGGTCATGCAAGGCTTCTCTCCCTATGTTTCAAGATCCAACTGTTGGAGCACTCTGAGACATTGTTTTCCGTGCAATCCACTTTACATTTTTTTTTCTTCATATTTGTACATGGCCCACGTATAACCTTTTACTTCCCTTTCCAACTATAAGAATGCCTTTTTTTTTTTTTTCCAAGCAGTTCAAGAAACTGAACATGGAAGTTTTTTCTCTGTTTTTTCTCTGAAATTATAGAGTGAGAGTTTTTTTTAGGACCTTGTTCGTTGGGGTTTCTTCTCCATTCTAGTTAACGGTGGCTTGGATATATGAGTTTTTCCAGGGTTGGCCTCTGGAAGTTTTATGTTGTTTGGAAGGAACTCTTTGTTGTTATCTTTTGGGCATTTTGACAAGCACGTGGCGGACGAAAGATTGATTCTGTGAAGATGGATACTGAGGATCTAATTAAAAAATGTGAAGAGATAAGCATTTGTGAACATGGGGGATCAAAGTGTCCATTAGCAACAGGCTCTTGGAGAGGGGTGGAAAGGTTGTAGCAGGTTGTTTGGTGGGGAAGATTCTCCAAACTAAAGTAGTCAACATAGAAGGATTAAGAAGAGTCATGTTGCAAATATGGAAAACAGGAAAGGAGGTTAAGATAGAAGGGTTGGGAAATAACATTTTTTTATTTAAGTTTGTCTCGGAGGCGGACAAAAGGAGAATCCTGTCTGGAGGTCCGTGGCATTTTGATGGAGCTTTGCTAATATTACAAGAACCTGTAGGTATTGGGGATGTAACAAAGCAGGAGTTTGTGTATGTCTCTTTTTGGGTCCAAATTCACAACGTTCCTATAATGTGTATGGATAGAGATACTCTGGCTGAACTGAGCAGCAACATTGGAAAGGTGGAGAGAGTGTGGGTTGACGCTGGTGGCGGGTGCTATGGTAGGTGTGGTAGAGTTCGAGTTTCGATTGATATTACCAAACCATTGAAGAAGGCCGTTATTTTGGAAATTTAGGGGGAAGACGAAGTGATTATGCCTCTAACTTATGAGAGACTGCCGGATTTTTGCTTCTGGTGCGGATGCATGGGGCATCATTTCAAGGAATATGTTCACTACTCGGGTCAAACGCAACAGCAATTCCCATTTGGCTCATGGTTGAAAGCTGCTCCGGGAGGTAACATTCTGAGTTGGAGTAGTAGGCCTAAAGAACGGCTAGCCGAGAGAAATACTGCCAACGAGATCGCACAGGCAGGGGAGGCTCCAGGTGCGGTGATTCTAAATCTCTAGGCTGGGCCGAGTCTGATTAGCCCCATTCAACCGAGTGAGGCTGTGGAAAGATTGGGGGGAGAGGCAGGTGCTGCTGCAGAGGAGGTGGTAGAGGAACAGTTCCCAATGGATTGTCAACCTAAGTTAGGTGCTGCAGGCAGTGATGGGACAGAGTCAGAGACTGATGCTACAGGTCTGGAAACTCTGGGGGTCGGGAATACTGTGGAGGGAAAAGGTAAAGCTAAAGAGGTTGTTTTGGCGGGAAATTATGAAAAAAAGGAGAATATGAAAGAGGTCTTTGAATCTGGTGGGACTACTTTGGGCCTTTTGGTGTTGGGCTCAGATAAGGGGCAAAAGCAAGAGGGGGTTACTGGGATTAAAAATAAAAAGAAGTGGAAATTGATTGCTAGAAAATTAGATGGGCCGGTAGTTGGGGAGCATGGGCCGAAGGCTGTTGGGGGAACGAAATTAGGTAAAAGGAGTAGAGAGGAAGAGGGCAGCCATAAATCTATTGAGAAAAAAAGAAAGATAGTGGTGGAGGCACATGTACAACAGTATGAGGATGCGACTAGATTTAATTTGGCGGTGGCTGGAGCCCAGCCCCACCAATCTCCATGAATGTGTTAAGCTGGAATGTTCGGGGATTGGGGAACGCCTGAACATTCCGAGCCATGAGGGAAGTTCTCCGGGAGCACAAACCAAAAATTATGTTCTTTAGTGAAACAAATGTGACAAGTACACAAATGAGAGGGATTAGTTCAAGGTTGAAATTCGATTGTTGTTTTGCGGTTGACAGGACTGGATTGGGTGGTGGTTTAGCTTTATTATGGGATTCCAGTATTGAGGTGGATATTAAGTCCTATAGCGCATATCACATTGATGCGACTGTAAAAAGGGAAAATCAAAGGGTTTGGAGATGTACGGGGATGTATGGGCATCCAGAAAATAACCAGAAGTTGCATACTTGGTGTTTGATGAAACAGTTG